>BRDA01003108.1:18519-56644 GCA_036984385.1 Crenuchus spilurus
AGAGGAGGATGGGTCCCCCATGTGAGTCTGGTTCCTCCCAAGGTTTCTTCCTCCAGCTCTGAGGGAGTTTTCCCTTGCCACTGTCGCCGTTGGCTTGCTCACCGGGGATTAGGGATTAATGATTTGATGTCTGCTATTACTAACCCTGTAAAGCTGCTTTGTGACATCAGTTGTAAAAAGCGCTTTATAAATAAAATTTGATTGATTGATTGATTGATTGATACCTTCAGAGTCCATTTCTTAGGCGGTAAAAGTTAAGTCATAAAGTTTTGGACTGTTAGTTTCCAAGGGGGAAATTTTCTGATGAATAGCAGAATAGATCAGGCTGACTAATCAACTTATCAACAGATTAGCAATGAGGGGCATCCGTGGGCTCAAGGTTCTTGGTTTGATCCCCTGAAGTGCCCTGGAGCGAGGCACCTAACCCCTAACTGCTCCCTGGGTGCTGTAGAATTGGGCTGCCCACTGCTTTGTGTGTGTGTGCTCACTGCCCCTAGTGTGTGTGTGTGTGTATTTCACTGCATTGATAGGCTAAATGTTAGCACAATCAATGTTCAGTAAGTGTACACTTCTGCATTTAGCGAATCCTCTATATTTCCAACTACAGGTCACAGGAATGAGAAGACTTCACGATTACCAGATAATCAGACAAGCACATCAAAGCAAGCATAAGAGCTGACTGAGCAGACTGAGAGGAGGAAGATTGTTGTGCTGCTTGCAGAAGAGGAAAGTTTCTCTCTTGTTTTGCGCAGGTGTGGTTTTGTTGCTGTGATTGGAGGCTTCTTTAGGCAGCTGTGTGGGAATCTCAAGGAGGTTTGATGAAGAGAACAGAAGGAGTCCAGTTCAAAACCAGATGGAGCATGACTGTAGTGATCACATAAACAATTTCCCACACAGACAGAACACACACATTACATTTGCATAGGTGATGTTCTGGGACCTCACTGGGAGGGCACATATGTTATCATAGGGTGTCTTGTCTTTGATCAGCTGTGATCAACCATTTGATATCTTTTCAAAGGCCTAGGACTGAACCTTGGTGGACACATACTGAATGGGAAAAGATGGGATAATGGTGAAAATAAGACTGGAATTTTATTCACAGAGTATGTAAAATTCAATTTAATGTCTTTTCAAATAGTTTGAATGAACTATGACTATTACGGAGCCATGAGAGTGTAGTGCCAGAGGGTATCATCATGGCTCTACACACAGAATAATGACTGAAATTCGCAAAATGGGCCCTCTTATATGGGTTTCTCCATTGGTCTGCGGGTTCATTACCACCATTGTAGAAACCCTCTCTTTGACTTCGGTTGATCGTTTTGGCTAATGATGGATAATATATGATCCAGTATAATACATGCATTTACTTTTGGTCCCTGGCATTTTGGCCTGCAAGTTTAAAGCCTGCTGCATCAGCACAATGGGAGACCAGTCTCTGATACACTTGTGACAGAGAGGTGTTATACTGCAGAATGCTTAGACTGGGTTAATCCACAATCTTTACCAGTGACTGTCTGATTATAACTGCTGTGAATGGCTCTTATTCAGGCTTGAAATCACCCCTGCGTTTAGCTTAAGCTAGAGGAAGCTGAAAGTGACTTTTAAAAAGAAAAAAAAAATCCTTACTGTGTGCTGATAGTGCTGCAGCTCTGCTGCTTCTCTCTCTTTTTTCTTTATCTCTCTGCCTCTGTTTGACTTTTTTATCTCTCTCTCTCTCTCTCTCTCTCTGGACTGCGAGGAGGATTATGTTTGCTGGCCAGTCAGTGGTATGCACGTCTTTATATGGAAAAAAGCTGTAATTTCCCCAAACACAGTAAAGAGTCCAGACTACAGGGCCAGCCCACCCTAACCCCCCCCCCCCTACCCACTCCCAGTTCTCACAGGCTGGTGCTACTGGAAACACTGCTGGCGCGCCGCTCACTGGCATTCCTCACATTCTTTCGTCATGTGCTCATGAAAAAGAACCAGTTGAAAAAAGAAAAAACGAGGGCGAGAGACAAGACGGGAAAATATATTACAGTCAGTTGCTGTTGGTGGAGGAAGCGGATTCTTTTGAGCTGCCGTTGTTCTCTCTTTGAGAGTTCAAGGTCACGTTTGAGAAATGTGTGGATGATGTTGATGCTGTAAATGATGCCTTATGCTCATGTGACCTTTTAGGCCAGTAGTGCACATGAATGAGTGACGGTGTGCATGGGTGTCATTAGATTAGGTTAGATTATAGATTATTTGATGAATGAATGTACTTACCCTTGAGGTAACCCAGTAAAGCATAGTGTAGCAGTACAGAGCTAAGCCCTACTGTCACAGCTGGCCTAAACGTGTTACTAAAGGGCTTTGGCTGGTGGAATCTTGTACGGAAACAATGAAATGGAAGCGTGAAAAAACATTTTGGCCTGCTGAATGGTTACTTAGGATTCTTTGCATTCTACATACCGTAGCAAGCTGCTGTTGCCCAAGTAGTTATGATCTTACACAGAGAGGAGAACCCTTTCATAGTAATGCTTCATTGGACCTGAACGAAGAATTTATTCGAATAGCAAAATGGACATTCTGGTCTTTGTCTCAACTCCATAGATAGTCTTAGCCTTAACCTTGGTCTTCTGTGCCCAGGCAGACTGTTGCAAATGGTTTAGGATTAAATCAGATTAAAACAATGAACAATAAGATGTGTGTTGTAGAGTAAGCAGTAGGGTTGAAATGAGTATCCAGTACGGATAAAGCATTTGTGACGAGTACGATCAGGATATGAGTAAAACTCTTCAATATCTGTGCTCGTCCTGAAGGAAAATCCTCATTGGGTAACTGACTGTCTTCATGATCAGTGATTGGCCAATCACACAAACGTCTCTGCCAGAGCAGTGCCGCACTCTCATTCCCTCTCACACACTCAGTCACACACACACACACACACACACACACACACCTTAATCAACATTGTTTAACTTTGTGTAGGAAAAAAAGCCAAGAACGTTAAGTAGTAAAAATAAATAAATAATTGATCACAAAAAAGGAAGTTGTGTTGAGTATGACAACTCTTTTTCATGCATACTTAGTAGTTCATAATTTCTTACTGCATGCACTTAAAAATATTCATTGTTCTGGGTTTATGTATATATATAAAAAAAACTTCCGTAAATAGTTCTCTTACTTTTGTGATCAAAACCGTTGATTTGAATATTAATGTTGAGGCTGTTCTGTAAATAGATTTTAAATAATCAATACATATAGCAACTTCTGATCAATCCATATCAATTTCAGACTTAAAATAATGTACAGATTTAAGCCCCACCCACTTCTGGTTAAACCACACCCAATTCCGGTTTAGGCCCTGCCCACTCCGAGTACAGATACAGATACAGATCATTTAGATGGCTGAACAGATACAGATAGTGGTGTACTCACTCATCCCTAGTAAGCAGCGAGCAGACAGTTATGCTATTAATTATCATCCTCCTATTACTTGCATTCCAGGGTAGGAACTTCAGTGAGCTGTGGAATTGCTGAGATGTTTGGAATGCTGTGATGAGTGGGGATGAATGCTGGCTGTCAGTCGAATGAAAGCCATTAGCCCCGACTCAGTGTGCCTCACGGACAATAAGCCGCAAATGCAATTATGAGGTAATTGTTCTGTCAACACAAAACATTTATTCAATGTGGATTCTTTCAATGTCAAAGACTTTAGGCTGTGGTTATTCCCAGAAGATTGGCTCATGGTTCACATAGTTCAGCCATGCAAAGTGAAGTCTGGAAGCATTTACAGGAAGACATTAGCCACGTTCTGCTTCAGCCATATGGGGGCCTCTGCTGGCGAGCAAACAGTCCAATTAGATGAGCTATGACAAAGCAGAAATGACTCCGCTGTAATTAAACAGCTAAAAAGTTGAAGCCTGTATCAGTAAAAAATATGCCGAGTCAAAATAGGTCAGTGAGGAACAAGCTAGCAACAGTATATCAGTCTGCGTATGCAACCGTAACTCAGGAACGAACAAATTGCAAAAGAAAAGTGGCAAATTGATAGCGCCAACATGGTGGGAAGTTTCAAAAGGCCCCCTAAACTCCCTACTCCCTTTCCAGAGCTCTCTTGGATAAACGACTAGCTTTTTGCTGGGTGCACTGAGGGGGGTGATGCGCAGGCCTGCGTGGATGATTAATGGTGCAGTTAGACCACTGCCTGCAGTGCCGATGCTCCAGTCACAATGACTCTACTGGCCATCATCAGCGCCTCTCCGTACTCCAACACTGCTCCCTGGCCCCACGTTTACAGCACCCTTGCCTTCCACAGGCCTGGGGAATAAAATTGCCTCATGAATCTCAGCCGCCACTCCTTGTGTGGACATTAATTATTTGCTTTTTTTGTTCTTTTTTTTCCCCTTTAGTCTTCACTCCCCTACCCTTTGTCGAGAGTGAAGTCTATTGGCTCTGGCTTTTGTTATTTAATTTAAGATATACCATTAATCTAAGCAATTGTTTCAGACTAAGCGTGAAGAAAACAAGGCAACAGAGCAGCAAATGCCAAAGTAGAGCTCTGGAGTGCGAAAGGACTGTGGAATGGATAGATACAGAACAACAATTGCCATCCTGGCCTCTAATCAGCCCTGGAGGCGTATGTGTACGAGCGTGAAGGTGCCAAACATGCTTAAAAACAAATGACATAATAGACTGGGCAGCTGTGGAGCAGAGAGAGAGCAAAGCATTCTGAAATAGTGTTGATGGTAATGGAGGGTCAGGGACAGATCACACACGAACTCAAGTCCAAAAAATCTCCATAAAACAAGCAGCGGTCTCACTCTGTTATTCACAGCCTCATCAGGCTCTTCTCATTGACCTCCACGAAACAGTCCCCAGTTTCACAAGTGCAGCCACCGTGAGACAATGTCAAATCACCCTGCTTAAGTACAGCATGAAGATTACCATTTCCATAGGGCACAATGCATCTCAGAGATGCTGTCGAGGACATTGTCTGTGCCACAATGGCCAGCTGTCAATCAGCGCTTGCGAAAACATGATGACACCAAGAAAAGAAAAGCAATAGCACTTAATGATCACTGAATGCATGTGAGTAAGCAGTGAGTCCCTGTGCCAGCATCTGCCGGGGACAGCCACGCATTCTTGATGTTTCGATGGCAAAAACAGCAGATGAAAGATGTCTGAATCACAGCGGGCGTACTTTCACGCATTGTCGCAGAGCGATGGCACTCAGCAGTGCTTGATTTCATCGCGACAGGTCGGGCCGGTAAATGTGTCAGCGCCTCCACGCCGTGCCGTCACAACATAATAGGAATAAACCGGAATGAGGGCCCTGACCGTGGAGTGGTATATGCTGGGATTTGGGGTATGCTGCCTATTTTAGCATAAAATCTAATCTCGCTTCTCAGTAGGAGTGCGTCTGCACATTTGAGAGGCTGAATGGCTAAAGTTGCAAGAGGCCTGACCTGAATGAAAAGTCTCGTTTATCAGCCAAACGTGACTATCCAAAACATCTCCCAAGACAATTCACAAACCCTGCCACCATTTGAAAATGATGCATGAGGGCTGATGACTACAGTTGTTGTGATTGCACAAGAAAACCTTCGGTGTTCCTAATGTTTTTTCTGTTTCAAGACAGGACTTGTAGGGGTCGTGTTCCTGCTGCAGTCAGATGACAGATAAGACCTGGCTCATCAGAGCTAATTCAATAGGGTGCAGGAGCACCTGTGGCTTTCTCCCCAGTAACTATCACAACAAACACAGTGGTACTGGAACAGTGGGTGTTCAATTAGCCAGCGTCTAACATCGTTATGCAATTAGACACATCCAAATTAAAGTGACACAGAACATTGCTCCATTTAACTCCTATCGACAAACTTAGGACCCTTGCCTTAGAGAGGACAATGAAAAAACACGGCTCTGGATTACAGGAGTGTCTGCGCTAAAGACAAACATTCTGAGAATGTGAATGAATGAACGTTACACTTATATAGCGCCTTTCTCAAACCCAAGGACGCTTTACAATCAACACATTTACGCACACTCAATCACACACACCGGCGAGAAGCGACAGCCAATCGCGCACAGCGTACTCTCAACCAGAAGCGACCGTCCACCTGGAGGACTGCATCAAGCACTAGGGGGATCACCCACAACAGAGTGCCAACCAGATCTGTACATACATGCATACATACACACAGATATACACATTCATACACACACCAGAGTGATTTTAGAGTATCCAATTCACCTGACCTCCTTTTTTTTAACTATTGGAGGAAACCTGAGTTCCTGGAGGAGAACTCGGAGAGAACCTGGAGACTCTGCTCAGATGGGGACTCGAACCCAAGACTAGAGCTGCCACAAACGATTATTTTTATAGTCGACTAATCACCGATTATTTTTTGCGATTAGTCGACTAATCGGATCATATGTTAATTGAATATAAATCATACAGCTTATTGCACTAGAATGCAGCTGCTATTATATAACCGTCATTAGATTTCAGGTATATGCTAACTAAAAATAAAAACAATTAAGATCATAGTTCATTAAACCTTTAATGAAATATGCAGCTTGTTGCAACAAACAATTATTTAACTGTTTAGCATAAGGTGTAAATATAGCACTGAAACGTAACGTTAGAAAACATTAGCATTAGCATTCCTATTCAAACACATGACTGTTATAACGTTACAGAAAACACATGAATGTGTTCTAAGGCTAATGAATCAGATCGTCATCGCTAATGTTAACTTTTACAGCTATAAATATGAGTAAGCAGCAAGTTAACTCTCTGTTTACGCTGATTTTAGCAGCTAACTAGCAATTTAGCTTACCGAGATGACGGTCCCTCTTCATCATTGTCACAGTCAGCCACAACATGCTTCCTTTTCAGGTGCTCGTGCATCACAGTTGTGCTGCCGTGGAAGACAAGTTCTGCCTTACAGATATTACATTGCACACATTTCTCTTTCATTTTCTTAAAATGATCCCACTCTTTTGAGCTCCGTTGCCGGGTAGACATGATAGCAGAGTCTGTCTGTATATAACGTCCTGTGACGTCATCCACGGCCTACCCCGGTTACCACTACTGCACATGTGCGTCAAGGACAGAAAGGCAGACACAGTGGAAGGTGAGAAAAACGCAGCAGTTTGGAGAGAAAAATAAAGTTAAAAAAGAAACAAAAATGACGCATCGACTATTAAATTAGTCGTTGACTATTTTAATAGTCGACATAATCGTGACTAGTCGACTAATCATGGCAGCCCTACTCAAGACCTCAGTGCTCAGAGGCGAACATGCTAACCACTAAGCCAAATGTTATTATTTTTAGTCACCCTGTTAATAAGTTTAATAATGTATTAACCATCGCCACTTTACAATATAAGGGTCCTATTGTACCCCATTTCCACAAGTTAACACAGTTCACTGTGGGTCTAAATGAAAAGTCTGTGATATGCTTTGTTTAAAAAAACAAAAGTTTTAAGCATAACAGCACACTTTCATTGTCTTCCTAAACAGCCCTTCTCAGAACGTTTGGTTTGAGTCTATTCCTGTTCTCCACAACTTCTTCTTCTAAGAGGTACCACAACAGATTATAACCAATGAGAATTAAGCTCTGTCATCACAGTCTCTCCATTTAGTGATACATTAGAGTCATGTAGATGATTTGAAGAACTGATTCATTGGGAATTGACTACACACTACTATCTCCACTCACACATCAGAGCAAACCAGTGCCAAAAAATTACATTCAGCTGCTCTAAACCAGATTATGACCATGTTGGTGATGTAGCTGCATAATGCCAGTGGAAGTCACACAAAAAACTAACCAATACTTAAAGGTAGCAGTTGATATACTGTACACTGAGCCACGTTTAAGATGAAAAAGCAGAGAAACATGAAATTAAAGTTGAAGTTTGAATTTCTCACCAGGTACAATAAAAACCTCTGAACTGCTGCACCATTTATAATAGAACATAAATTCTAATAAGAAACTAATTTCAGCTTCATGTAGAAACAGCTTATATCAGCAGTACTACACTGCAAAAAACGATTTTTAAGAACAAAAAAAAAAACTAGTTCCTGGACATTTTTTCTTATTTTTGTTTAAAAAGAAAAAAATATTCTTAAGCAAGTTTTGCACAATAAAATTAAGCTAATTCTAAGAACACATGTCTAACTTATTCTTAATAAGATATTTCGGCTCATCTTGAGCTTAATTTACCAGTTACAGGGAATGACTGTGGTTTGTACTGCAAAAAACAAAATCTTAGCAAGTAAAATGAGCATATTTTAAGGCAATGAATCTTATTTTTTTCTCTGCCAAGATTTTTTATCTTAAAAATCACTGCAAGTCTAAGATTATTTTGCTTATTTTAAGAAATCTTACTAAGCCAAATTTGCTTACCCCATTGGCAGATTTTTTTTGTGCTTAAAATAAGGATTTATGTCTAGTTTTATATTTTTGTTAAATTTTTTGTGAGGTGCTGTTTTGCAGTGCACTAATATTTCCCTCATCTGCATAGCCACTGATCATTAGTATTAGCCCCTCTTTTAAAAAACGTTTTGCGTTAACAGTCCTTACATAGTTGCTCTGACCTACAGTCGTTTGAAAAGGCACTGAAATACAAAGTTGTTATCACACAAGTACATGTTCTATTCTGTACAGAAGATCTCATTGTGGTGGCACGGTGGCTTTTTGGTTAGCATGTACAAATCTCAGCGCTGAGGTCTTGGGTTCAAGTCCACATCTGAGTGGAGTTTCCATGTTCTCCCCGTGTCTGCGTGGATTTCCTCCGGGGACTCTGGTTTCCTCTTATAGTCCAAAAACATGGAGATCAGGTGAACTGGCTCTAAGTGAGCTTGGTGTGTGTGAATGAATGTGTATGTCTGTTTGTCTATGACTGTATGTATGTGTGTATGCCCAGATATGGTTGGCACTCTGTCCTGGTTGATCCCCCCAGTGCTTGATGCAGTCCTCCAGGTGGACGGTCGCTTATCGTTTAGAGTACACTGTGTACAGTTTGCTGTTGCTTCTCGCAGGTGTGTGTGGTTGAGTGTGTAAAAGGATTGTGTCCTTCAGTATTAGTAAGGTGCTATTTAAGCGTAACACTCATTCTTTCATTCATTCACAAACTCAGAATGATGTAGCTCAAGTTTGTAGGTGGAGCTACTCACACAGGGGTGAGGTTAATTCTAATGAGTCCATTTTATTGTACAATAAAGAGAGCCCAGTTTTGAATGAGTCAATGAATTCCCCTTTTGCAGAACTAGGCTGCCCACAAAAAAACTATCTGGGTTGTCTTACTTCCCAGCTTGTGGAGATACAGGCACCCAAGTGAGTTTCTCATAACATGTCCACTTTATGAAATTATCGGTAAGTCCAGATGACCTTACCTCAAAATCTGGTTAATTAATCTATAGTTGAGAAGTTTTTTACCTATGTTGTTGTATCCTGTGATGCTGTAATTTTCTTATCACTTTCTTTTCCCACATCTGTATCATACTGCTTTTATTTGTGGAATTTTTACCACTGATTACCAATAATAAAATATCAATCCATCCATAATCTCATCCACTTAATCCTGATCAGGGTCATGGTTAGTCCCCTACCAACTCACCGGGTGCAGAGCAGGGCATTATAGGCCATCCTAGCCAAGCAAAGGACAAGGCCAATGATAAAATATTTATTTATTTTGTTACATTAAACTGACATATAAAAGCAGTAGAATGCTCAATGTCATGGGTTATTAGGAATGATATCATGGCTGTGACAATCAGGGCTCAGTTTCCCAAAACTGGGGGCACTTCGGTGGTTAGAGACCAGGTTTTGTGAATTGAGCATGGCACCTAACTCCCAAGTGCTCCACGAGCACTGTGGCTAACAGCTGCCCACCAATTCTGTGGTGTGTGTGTGTGTGTATGCTGCACATAAATTATGGAATGACCTTCTGATATATAAGACTGTCCATGTTTAAAGCTTGTCTTAAAACTCATTTTTATTCCTTGGCTTTTAACCCAGCGTGAGACTTATTAGTATTTGAGTCATTTTTATGTTTTTTTATTTCTATTACTTTTATTTTATTTTATTTTACTGTTTTTATTTACTCTGTATGATATTCACCTGTTTCTGTTTTTGGTTGATTATATCCTCGGTGCAGCACTTTGGCTCAGTTGAGGCTGTTTTTAAAGTGCCATATAAATAAAGTTGAGTTGAGTGTGTGTGTGTGTGTGTGGTCAATGATTGTACACTTTCACTTTCACCTTCACTTTCAAAAGCACTGTAATGTTAAGATCATCTTAACAAGTAGAGAGAGTGCTCTGAGTGATGCTTGCTCTACCACTTAAGAATCCCTTTTTGTGCTCAGACGCTTTCTGCAAACCCAGCACTGGGTGTGTTTTTTTCACACTAAAACACTCCCTCTGGTGTTCTATTGCTTCCAAGTGTGCATAAGGGTTAAATTTGAATCTAACACTGTCATCTAGTCATTTGATGTCAAAATATATACCATTTACTCTAATCACATGCAAATATCTGCCTCAGTGGTAGCGATGGCTGTTTTTCTCAGACATCTTTGCTGGGTCTCACTGTATCCAAATGCTCTGAGCTATTTGGCATCAGTGAAGGGAGACAAAAAAACCCTCTCAAAATGCTGCGATGAGATCTCCAACGCCTGTCAGATGGATCTGATGAGAGAAAAACATGGGGAGACAGAATTTGGAGGTGGAGGCAACCAAGATTGCACTTTATTGATCCATAAAACCGCATCTCCACATCAATCGCGACACTCCCGTTCCTTCGATTCTAAGAGACAGGCGCGTCCCGAATGGACAAAATGATTACGGGCTCCAAACAATGCCGTTCCACCAGCTATCACACACCTGGTCCAGCGGGCTGACAGCAAAGAACAATGCCTCAACTCTGACTGCAGCAACTGAGACTCATCTGACAATGGCACACATGACCAGCTAGTTCAAAGGCCACTGCTATGTGGCTCCCAGCCAGGAGCAAGACACCGTGTCAGTGAGCAAAAGGGAGAAGAAAGTACAGCACATACAATCCTGAAGGGTATCTGATTTCTCCAGAGATGTCTGTGCTAATGGTTTCTTAAGGCAACAAGAGGGCTGTGTTTTTGGCTCACGCCCCTGTGTATCACTCAACACCTGCAGGATTATTACATCTGATAGCGCTTCAGGGGGTAACTGAGAGGAGCCGAGCAAGGGAGGAGAGATCAATGAGACCAAGCACGAACCCAATATCATATGGAATCCCTTAACACCGTCTGGGCTAATGTGCTGTATTGAATTTTGCTCCGACTCTCATGGGTAATTGTATTTTTTTTTCCTCCCTTCCTTCCATGCTATAAAAATCCAGAAACAGTATGTCCTCATGTTAGACATCCTGTAATAGGCCAGTTGCCTTGCTTGCTTTAGTCTTTGATTAAAACCCAATACACGTTTACATTCACATCAGTTATACACTTCACACTTCACTTGCTTGTAAAGGGTTGTTTATACTTGAACCCCTTAAATGGGCAGGGCACCAGGCCGGCCTCAGTTTTCATTCCCAGTCCTGTAACTTAATATAACTTTCCATGTAGAGTAATAACATGAATGTGTCTTTTTATAACAGATTTATGGTGTAAAGACAAGAAGACCTGCCGTTTAAGGGATTCATGGGAATGAATTCATATGAAATGTTTTTTTTTTCAGTTTTACATCATTAGAAAAATACTTCAAATTGTTGCAAAAATTGCTTTTTTTATTTATTTATTTTTTTTTTTGAAATTTAAGAATCTGATTAAAAGCAATAAAGTCATATATACACATTACAAAGCCTTTACTTTCTACATGAGTGTTTTCTCAGGAGGCCTCAGCTCAGTGTGCCACCACATACCCCCTCCCTTTTAACTGCACAAAAAGGTTTACTGTAAAAAAGAGAAAAATGTGATTGTTTCGGAGCTGTGCGGGGCCCCCACATTCCCCACCCGCACTGGGCTGCAAGCACGCGGCCTGCCGAGCGCCCCCCTTACTCCCTCCCCACACAGGCGGCCCAACGCTTCCTGTGCTCCATATCTGGCCTGAACGGAGCAAAAGCAACGCAAGATGGGAGTGGTTCCGTCCTGAGGTCACGGCGAGGGAGCGGAGAGCGAGCGAGAGAGAGCGAGAGCCAGAGAGAGAGAGAGACAGAGAGTTAGAGCGAGAGAGAGAGCTAAAGAAGAGAGAGTGAGAGAGAGCGCGAGAGCGCAAGTGCGAGAGACGAGCTCGCGGACGATCAGCAGCACGAGACGCGGAGGAGCTGCGAGCGTTTTACTCCTCCAGTCGCGACTACACAACAACCCTGACTGTTTTATTCTTTCTTCACCCTGGAAAGCGGAACTATCCTGTTTTTTTTTTGCTGTTTTGCGTGAACGCTGAACAGGAAGAATCCCTCAAGGCTTCCTTTAGCTTTAGAACAGACGGAGAGAGAGACAGACAGAGAGAGAGAGAAGGTGGAGAGGACTGTGAGAGACGCATGAGGGCGAAGAGGAAAGTTTTGGCCGTGTTGGAGCAGCGCTGAGCCCGTGGCCATGCCCGCCGGGAGCAGCGTGGGCTAAGAGCCGCTTTGTGTCGCGGCTCCGGAGCTTCAGCGAAGAAGAGACAAACTTTGAATCCCGCGTTACACGCCGCTGTTTTCGACGCCTTTTTTTGCTCGGATCCCTGCGCGTGTTTTAGGGCGAAACCTGGAGGTTTTGGGGGGCGTTTGGATATACGTCTGACTATTTGAGGCTACTTTCTTTTTTTTTCTTTCTTCTTCTTCACGGCCTCCCCGCCAGGATGCACCGCTTGGTGAAATGCGTGCTGGTCTCGCAGCTGGCGGTGCTGGTGCTGGTGTTGCGCGGCGGCGCGGCGCTGCTCTGTCTGCCCTGCGACAAGTCCAAGTGCGAGGAGCCCAAACAGTGCACGGGCGCCGTGGTGCTGGGCATCTGCGGCTGCTGCTCCGTGTGCGCCAAGCAGAAGAACGAGAGCTGCGGCGGCGTGTACGGGCTGTACGGGACGTGCGACGCGGGACTGCGCTGCGTCATCCGCCCGCCGCTCGACGGCGCCTCCATCACGCAGTACGAGGTCGGAGTTTGCGAAGGTGGGTGCGCGTGTAGTGTGCGCGTTCCCGTCAAATACAAACGAGCCTTTTGCACAGCAGGGCTTCCTAATCCTGCGGTGCAGAGCTGAGCGTTTTGTCTGCTCTAACACACCCACTTTTACTCAGGGAGGTCGATCCTGCAGGTTTAGGACTCCAGAAAAGTTGTTTTGGGTGTCTGTGATGGTCCTAAAAATCCTGTCCAGGTACTTTTTATAGTAACCTGCATTAGATAATAGCAATAAAATATGGATAAAATAGCCTATAATTCATGTCATATAATGAAATTTCATGTTAAAGACTTGAAAAGGGATTAAAGTTGTATTTGTAAGTAAAGGCTGAGTGATGTGAGTGATGCTGAGATGCTGATGGAGGCTACATGTCCAGCATGGCGTTTACGGAGAGAGGAGGGGAGAGATGGGCCAGCAGGCTAGTTAATGTGTTTGCAGCATGTTGGTTTTCCATTTCTTTGGGGTATTGCTAACGGATTCCGTGCTGTTTTTGGACGTGGTGCCAGCCCCCCGTCTCTCCGCCGAGGCTTGTTGGTTTTTGGCCGGAATGTCTGCTATGCAGCTCATCCTGCGCGTGTTTTACTGAGAGCGTCCAGGCACTTCCTAATGATTTCAGGGCAGATATGTGTTCACACGGCGTCTCACCTGTTGAGCTGGAAGACGCAGACACGTCACTGGAAGGCTGTGAACCTGAGCAGCGGCCACGTGGGTCTGTTCAGAGTGGAGATGAATTATAAGCAGAAATACATGTGTAATAGTATCGTGACTAAGACCAGCTGTGAGAGAGGCTGTTTACACCAGTCTGGAGAGGCTTGGTCAGAGGACGTGCTATGCTATGCGATGCTAAGGCTCAGATTTCAGCATGGCTGGTTATGAAAACACACCGATGGCGTCTTGACTGTCCAGCATGCAGTCTCTCAGGTGACATCTGATGTAGACCAGCCAAGAAACAGAGCAAAATGAAGTGTCGTGTCATGACTGGCGCAGATCAAAGTGAGGGCCAGTTTGACCAGTCTAGTCAATGCCATACTTGGAGATCCTACAGGGACTTTCCAGTGAGTGAGCCTGTGCATTATGAATGTTATATAGCTGGGGTTACCACCTCCAGGGACTCAGTCCAGCACAGTTTGGTGACTTCCCTTCTGTAACACACCAACTAAACATGCCCACAGGTGGCAAAATGGTACATATACTGTATTTTTCCTCGTGAAGTAAACACATGTTTGAACTCATGACCTTCCATAGCATGAAATTACTGTGTACATCATCCTGATACACCATGAAGATGCTGAAGGAGAGCTGTGTTATCCGTAGCATCTCTCCCAGCGCACACTGTTAAGAATTCCTGTGGTGAGCTCAGATTTGGGAGCTGATGGGTGACGTTCTCAGTCCTCTATTCATGGGAGTGCTCGAGGGCTCCCCTGGGACACTTCCTTCCCTCTGTGGAGCTCTTACAGAGGGACTCTGTTAGATACCAGTTATGGATGTCAAAAATGATCATTAGTTAAGTTCCAAGTATATACAAAAGAAATGATTAATGTAGCATTAATTTTTTTAATAAGTCTGACTGACTGCAAGTAAAGTTGTCTGGTAATTAAAAGTCAACAGTTTCATATTTGAGCTGTTCTAAAGATTTATTTACAAGTTTTTATATCAGTAAATGCAGTCATAAGATGAAGTCATCATTAGATGAGACGCTTTTTGCCAACATCAGTTTACTCAAACCATAATTTCTAAAGACATAAATCATTAAAAAACAACTTAGAAATTAGTAGAGCAGAGGAGGATGGGTCTCCCATGTGAGTCTGGTTCCTCCCAAGGTTTCTTTCTCCAGCTTTGAGGGAGTTTTTCCCTTGCCACTGTCGCCGTTGGCTTGCTCACTGGGGATTAGGGATTAATGATTCGAAGTTTGTTATTACTAACCCTGTAAAGCTGCATTGTGACATCAGTTGTAAAAAGCGCTTTACATTGTCTTTACAAGAATCACATTGTCAGTGTTCTTTTCAAAAAATGAAACCTGTGTCTCTGTCTTGGTGCACATATACAGTACCAAACAAACCCAAACCAATGCAAGTTGATGTGATCGTTCAGTACAATGTTTTCACCCATTCTGGTTCATTAGGTTTACCGCTTCTTTTCCTGGACCTTCACTGATTTGAATTGTGTAATTGGTTGAGAATTAAATGATGTAACTAAGTCGTATCAAAAATCAAAGTTAAAAAAATGAAATCACAGGCTCATTCAATCTGAAATCATGGCAACTCATGTGACTCATTAGTGTGTTTGGCCCCCACATACTGAATGCACTCCTGGCAACATCTGGGCATGCTCCTGATGAAATGCCAGATGGTGTCTTGGGTGATCTCCTCTCATACCTGGATCTGGACATCAGTGGGCTCCTGGGCAATTTGTGGCACTACTTGGTCACATTCGAAGGACCAATGCATAATGTCCCAGAGGTTCTCAATTGGATCCATTCCTGCGGAACGTGAGGGTTAGTCACTGGCATCAGTGCCTTTGTCAGCTGGGAACTTTCTACGCATTCTGGTCACATGAGGCCAGGCATTGTCTTGCTTTATGAAGAGCCCAGGGCCCAGTGCACAAGCGTGAGGTCTAACAATGGCTCTGAGGATTTCATCCCAGTACCTAACAGCAGTCGTGGTACAGTTGGTTGTTGTGAATGTTTGTGCAACTCCAATGTTATGCCTCCCTAGACCATCACTGACTCACCACCAGTCTGCTCATGCTAGATGATGTTGCGGGCAGCATAATGTTCACACTGGTGTCTTCAGACTCTTTCACATCTGTTACTTGCTCGATGTGAACCTGCTCTTGTCTATGAAAACAATGGCGCACCAATGGTGGTCCTACAAATTTTAGTGCTCTCTGATGAATTCCAGTCAAACTGCATAGTGTTGGCTTGTGAGCACAGGTCCCACTAGAGGACGTTGGGCCATCATGCCACCCATGGAGTCTGTTTCTGACAGTTGGGTCTAAAACATCCACACCTCTAGCCTGCTGGAGGTCATTTTGGAGGGCTCTAGCAGTGCTCCTCCTGTTCTTCTTTGCACAAAGGAGCAGATACCGATCCTGCTGCTGGGTTGATGGTCTTTTACGTAAATGTCCAGCTCTCTTTCTGTAATGGCACTTGCCTGGTATCTCTTGAAATTGTGCTAAGAGACACAGCAAACCTTGTAACGACATGTATGGATGTGCCATCTTGTTGGAATTGGACTACCTGTGCATCGTGAATGGGCTACAGGTATCACCTCATGCTATGAATAGTGACAAGTACACAAGCAGAATACAAAAGTAACTGTCTGTGGCTACCACCTGCAAAACTATTCATTTTTGGGGGAAATGTCTTGCTGTTGCCTCTCCAGTGCACCTGTTGTCATTTTCATTTGTACCAAAGCAGGTGAAATCGATTCACAATTGCTAACTGAACAGATTTCCTTGAAGATGACTTAATGTCACACTGTGATGATTGTGTTCCCTTTTTTGAAGTATGTGTTTATTTATTTTTTTGTAATATTATAATTATTGTTAGCAACTACCATCTTTTTGGTATTGTGACAACTCTAACGCCAAATCTGTGAAAGTCACTCACCAAAGACAATGATGTAGCATCACTCTGCATGGTAAACATACAGCCTGTCCCGGCCAAAGCAGGCCCCGTACATCCTGAATGTTTTATGGTCAAGTTCTGTACGTCTGTCAGTCATAGTAATGCTTGCTGACCTGTGCTAAACATCATTTTGCAAGAGTGGTCTGCTGAGACATTTAATGCAATCTAATGTACGCTAACTCTGTTATCAGTTGATTCTGTTATTGCGATTAGAAACAGTCCTTTACGCCAGCTTTGTATCTATTCTATGAAGGTTTCAGCACTAATCCTTTTCCATGATGTTCACCCAGATTATGCTTTTGTTACATAAATGGCTGCAAATAGTTACTTTTACAAAAATAACTTAAAATAAAAGTTAGGCAGTGTTTTGTGTGTGTATGTCATGATAGAATAAGGTAGTGAATGGATGGCTCAGTGTTCTAACTGGCCAGCAGTGATTCTGCTCTATTTCCTGAACTAGGCACAATGATGTTTAAAGAGAAAGGAGCTTTGAAGACCCATTTTCATAGCAGTAAAATACTGCTGACAGTGACGGTGAGAAAATACAGCTTAAAACAAAACGTATAAGCTTGTGAAAATGTTTAAAATGTTGCATTAAATGCAGTCTCTAAATGCAGACAGCTTAAGGAAGTACTTTGTTGTAATAAATGTAGTTATTTGCCTTTATTTTCATATTTAAAGATGAATGTGATGGAATGGGATATACAGGATGTAATCTGGCAGAATATTTCAGAAATGCTGAGCTTTTATTATTTCAAATGATTTGTTTGGTCCACAAAGATATCACCATGTAGCACAAATACCCTTTTCCTAGTATTGTCTGTACCTTCCATTGACATTTACTTTGTTGATCCTATGTTCTGACTTATTTAAAAATAATCCCAACCAGCATCAGAAAAGGAGAAAGTGATCACAGATGGCTTCACTCGTTCCTTAAACAAGCAGCGAAGGCCAGGCCTGCAGAGCCGAGCCGAGCCAGGAAGGAGCAGAAAAAGTGAACACACTCAACACACATCCTCTTCCCCTTGTTTTTGCAGTTTACCAGAGGAATGTGTGTGCTCGGCCTGTAGCAGCCTATCTGAGCTTTCAGCCCTCTGGCTGCTTGTCAGCCCGGCTGACTGATGCCAAATAATTTAAGACCTTAAAAACAACACAAATTAATCCTGTAAGAAGAAAGTCGGTACAGCAGAGACGCTGGCCTGGGGAAGCGTGTGTATTTATCCACATGTTCTGTCCAGCATTCGTTTGCTGTGTTCTTCGTTCACTGTAGCATGATGGCATCAGGGCTTAACAGGAAGAAAGATCATTTATTTGTGGGGTTTGAGAGTGCAGTTTATGGCAGTATGCATGGCTAGTACTTTTTGATGGCGTCTATTAAATGATGGAAACTAAGGGTGCTTGCACACCTGCAAGTCCAGACACCTGTTCGTGTGTTTGTTACTTTGTATATATTTGGTCCGGTTAGGTTTGTTTACTGCATTTTTGCGAGCGCACCAAAGACGTTTAGTATGACACGCCTACGTCCTGTCGTCATCAGTTACGTGGGGTGCGTCTTCCTACACTCCACACTGACTGGTTTGTAGAAGGACGTGCATCCATCCATCCGTTATCACACCCGCTTAATCCTTATCAGGGACGCGGTTAGTCCCCCACCCCCTCACTGAGCGCAGGGCAGGGCATTACACTATTCAACTAAGCCCAGGACAGGGCGCCAGTCCATCGCTGGGTGCACACACATACATATATACACACACACACACACACACACGCGTACAGACAATTTAGAGTACCCAATTCACCTGATATCCATGTTTTTTGACTGTGGGAGGAAACCGGAGACCCCGGAGGAAACCCACACGGACACGGGGAGAACATGGAAGCTATGCTCAGATGGGGACTCGAACCCAAGACCTCAGCGCTGAGAGGCGAACGTGCTAATCACTAAGCCACCGTGCCGCCCAGGACATGCATCTGATGCTTAATATACATCTTATATATACTTTTATATACTGCTGCCATAGTTTCTTTTGTTTAGGTTGTTCTGTCATCCTGTCATCTCATTTCTCTCTCGTGATCTCAGAAAATAAGCTGCATGTTTCAATATTTTTGTGCGTTTCTAAAGCTGACTTGTCACATGTTCATTGGACCAAAATCATATTAAACATGTCTCCTCTTCAGCTACCACGGCTCATTTTTGCTGCTTTTCCACTTATTTTACTTCTGTTATTGTTATTGAATGTTATTGAAGGTTGTTTCACACCACGCACGAACCAGACCATGGTTCAGTAGATCCGGATCGAGACCACCTCTTTTGGACTATGGTTCGCAGCCCCTTATACATCTGCTATTTTGCTTTGGACCAAACTGAAAAGTCAGGAAGTCTGGACTAAACAATGTAGGTGTGAAAGCACCCAAAGGTTCCAGACACAGATGCTGCTTATTGGCATCCTGGAGCTGTCGTCACTGTTTTGTGAGCAACAGGTATCTCAGAAATAGTAACCTCACAGAAGAAGATGAGCCCAACTCAACTTTTAATGCAAGTGAAGAAATTCTAATCCAGTGATATTTGGAGCATTTCTGTTCACTTCATCTTGAAATACTCCTATAATATAAGGGGTGTCCAAACCCAGCCCTGGAGGGCTGGATTCCTGCAGTTTGGTGATCTTCCTGATCAAACACACCTGATTCAGCTCAGCAGGTAATGAGCAGGTTTAATTAGTGTCAGTGCAGATAAATCATCAGACTGTGCAGGAATCCAGCCCTCCAGGACTGGAGTTGGACACACTGGAAGAAACTGGTTTTCATTGGACAGCGTCAGTGTTCTGCCTTTGAACCGCTGCAACAAGTCATCACTGCCAGTGCTGAGATGACTTTGCGTTAAAATCATAATGTGCCTGGCTGGGAGAGTGATCAGTGCTTTTTATCACTTAAATGACTGGAGAGTGGGATGAACGGGATGCAGATTACGTGCAATCTGTTCAGAGAGAACACCTGGAGAACGCAGGCATGTCTATCCTCATTAGTGTCATCACTAATACACAGGCCTCTGTCTGTTAACAAAGGAGCTCCACATTGCTCTTAGTCAATGTCAGCCAAGCCTTTTTTTTGTCTGGAATACCTCTGCCAAAATGCTAAATGACCCATCAAAGGAAGGCTTTGGTGATTCCTGCAGTACTTTTCATGATAGAAGTAAACCGAAAATGACACCGATTAGACGGAAAGTTTCCCAGAATGCCCTTTATCACAGCTTGTTTTGTGTTGCTGAAGAACTCTCACCTCTGTATTTTCTTCCATGACTATTGCTGTGACATGGCAGGTTCCTGACCAGGTTCTAAAAATTCTCTTTAGACCGAAGCCCTCAACTTCTGCTCTTTAAAAATTGAATGTCACTGCCAGCCACCGTGGATGTCTGCCCTTTTGCCTTTCTTTTTTCTTCTCCTTTTTCCCCGCTATGAAATGGGACTGTGGAGGCCAGATTCAATTTGTTGGGGAACGCAGGTTGTCCTGTGAAGTCAAGGAAGACAAGCGGAAATGCTTCCCTCCCCTTTGGCAGCTCCCCTGTCAGACTTTCTCCTCTGAGTCTCTGAAGCTCCTCTTGGCTCTGTGGAGTAGTGGGTGTCCTCGGGCTGGACGGGGGACAGTGAGGAAAAATTCAGGACTTTGCAGGGGGTTATCATTCCAAAGCCCCAGGCTAGAGGAGCAGGGCCTTGACGAAAAACATCACTTGTTTGAAAGAAGAGAGTAGTTTGCTGCTACTGGGGAGAAGAGTTGCACAGTTTGGCCAAAAAAACCCACAACTTCCTTGAGGCAAAAGCAGGAGTAGCAAAATGAATTTTACTTGTTTATGTTCACAATCTGCATATTTTCCCACTGCTTTGTACCAACTCCTGCTGTTGCTTCTTGCACTGCATATAAATGTTTTCACAGTGTAGTAATTAATAGTTACTTTGCATGCAAATTAGCGAAGCCTTCATGTTTCAGGAAGTTCTCGTTGCCCGAAGATCAAGCAGGTGCCACTGTGGCGTGTGGCAGCAAAAGTGGGCTCCCAATCCGGAGCTGTAATTTGATACCATACCGAGATATGAGGAAAACAGGACTGCAGAAGCCTTTCACTTGTGCTTTGACTGCACTGATGTTTTTAGCCCCAGCAGCATGCTGGAGTTGAATGAGTTTGTTGTTTGTAGTTATCTTTTGTGGGTTTGTTCTAGAACCGGCCTGAGGTGTTTTTCACATACTTTTTAATGAAATGCTTAAGCTGCCTGTTTGTTTACTGGTCTATATTACTCAATAAAAAGGCCACATTTTTCCTCATTATTTATCTGTCTGAGGTGAGGTAGTGGTAAACATTTCAGCCTTCAATGGAATGTGATGGTATTTTTTTTCCCAGAGAGAATCCATGCAGTATCTCCTAGAAGGACCTTAATATAAGCGGTTTCTTGTTTGTATGTAATAAAACTGTCACCTTATCCTTAAATGTGCTAATGGAAATGCCATACTGTCCATAAAATGCAGGAAGAATTTGCTTTCCTTTAACTCGCTGTTTTGTTGGTGTATGTTCGTGTGTGCTTGGCTCAGGAGCAGTGTCAAAACAGAGCCGCGCTTTTAAAAGATGTTCTGTCCCTGGTCTCTGGGAATGGAAATCTAATCTCAGCAGCTATATACGACTTCTTCTGGAGCGCACCATGGCTCAGGGACTTGAAACAGCACCCTTCGTCCAAGGAAATGTGTGGAAGCCTCAGGGAGGTGAGGGACCACAGTAACACGTCTCTGTCAGTGACGTTGCCAGCCTGAAGCTCTGTGTGTGGCTTGGACCACCAGGGGTATGTTTATCATACAAGCCCCATGCCAGGCTACTGGCAGACATGTTTGGCTAGAACCATACTGGCTCAAACCTCCTCACCCTGCTAAGTGACCCAGGGCCAGTGTGGAGAGCCTGGCTTAGTTACTGAAAGATCGGCTGTTGACAGCAGCTATTCAAGGCCCTCGCCCCCCTTAGCGGAGGTGAAAAAGACAAGGATGAGGCACCTGAACATCCACTAGGAGCCTTGGACTTTCAGCACACATACACACACTTGGACGGGGTGTAAGGCTTGTTTTCGGTTATGTGTCAGTACATCACAGAAGCTCAAAATACACTATTCATTTGAATAATTCTGGTGAGATTCAGAATTCCTAAAATTACTAGCCATATTCACTCTAATCTGGATTTTAGTTTGAAAAAAGCCTAAGAATTAGTGACAAAGGGCCCTGAGTGGCTAAGGCTAAGATGCCGACACTATGACCAAATGATCGCGAGTTTGAATCCCGGTCATGCTGTTTGCCATCAACAGCCGGGCCCAAGAGAGCGCTCTCTGGGCGGGTAGATGGCACACTCTCTCCCTATCACTCTCACATTGCAATGTCCGCTGGCTCAGGCGTCTACTGATTGGTCCATTTGGAGCTGGGAATCCTGCACTTTCCTCCGAGCGCGTTGGTTCCCCAGTGACGGTGTATCAGTGATAGTTCGAAAAGACATGGTGGCTGCATCACACACAGTGGAGGAGGCTTGTGCTCATCTTCACCTTCCTAAACTCAGGGACATTGCAAAGTGATGGGGAGAGCCCCCTAGTGGCTGGGATAGGATAATTGGCTACTACTACTACTACTACTACATTGGGAAGGGGATAAAAATGGGCAAAAAGAAAAAAAATAGTGACAAAAATGAGACAATATGTGTTGAATATTACTAACAGTCCTTAACATCCCAAATCAATGCAGTTGAATCTTTTAATTCATGACATTGCCTCGGTGCTTTCATGCATCCATTACATTCAATAGCCCAGGCCAAATGGTAAACAGTTCTCCCACGTTTGGTCAGTGTTGGAGCACAGTACAGGTCCTGTATCCATAGCAGTGTGCACGGCGGGCGTTGTTCTGTGCAGCTGTGATCACACCCAACACATCTGATCCCAGAGGCTGAATCTTTGGCCTGCCTTTGGGAATCATGTGCTGCACTCCTACCAGTAGCCATACACTCATGTATCGCCAGTGTTGTCCAAGCAGTTTCCCACTGCTTGTTTGTTCTTAACCAAAGTATTTAAAGGGATTGCTTCAGAGGTCCTGAGGGTGCAGTGTTTTTGGACAAGTTTAAGGGCACTAAGCAGCACAAATCTGATGTAACTGTGGCCAACAGCAAGATTGATGTTGCCTTTAGTTGAGAAAATCATGCATGAGGCAATTTATTTTGGAGGCGGTGAGCAGTCAGATATGTCCTGTTACTCACTGTGTTATATAGCCATTGTTGGGTAAGGAGGATTTCACTAGGCAACTCGATGACCTTCGTGAAGAAGGAAGTGTCCAGAGAAATGTATGGGCCTTTATTTAGTGGGGAGCTGGCTGCATTCCTCAGAGGCGGATTCTGGGAAAGACACACATTACACACATGCAAATGCACCTCCGTGCATGCACAGGCACTTGTAGAATGTGCATGTATTCTTGCCTCTCTCTGAATACACACACACACACGCACGCTGATAAGGTGGGCACACAGTAAGACGAAACGTCAGGACCCGTATCAATAATGTGTATTTGCACAGTAAATAGCACTTCATAATGTTGCTGGAGATTGCAGCTTTGCAAGGTTCAGGGTCATTCTTGTTTTCAAAATTGCTGCTCTCTGCTGAAATGCCACTGTATAGTGAGGCACGTCATGCATAGAGAGCATTCTGCAGTTTGAATAATTGGATTGTATTTTTTCTCATTGCTGAGATTACGAGATACTGTTTGTCACTCAAGCTCACTTATAATTGGCCGTAGAAAAGTTCTGCCACTATTACCCTCTACTGTCCGCCCTCATTACCTCTGCAGTGGAGATATAGCTTTATGTATAGTGACCTCAGTAGCAACAATGCGCTTTTTGTCAATTGTGCCTAGAACCGTAGGCAGCGTTTCAATTTTTGAGCTTTCCCTTCAGGATGCCTCGTATAACTCTGCTTGTAAATCTTTGGGGTTGGAATTGTTTCGGCTTCATAAATATTTGTTTCTCTTTGATCCTTTCTCAGATGAAAACTGGGATGACGACCAGCTCTTGGGATTTGAGCCGTGCAACGAGAACCTGGTTACGGGCTGTAACATCATTGATGGAAAGTGTGAATGTGACAGCATACGAACATGCATCAACCCATTTGAGTTCGCCAGCCAGGAAGCATGTCAGACAGCCCTGAGGAAGATCGAAGGTACTCCCGCTCCCTCTTTCTCGCTCTCGCTGTGTGAATAACTAACTCAGAAGCATGTACATGCATGGTCATGTTTTAGTATATAGCGTTCTGAATATGTTGTTGTGCAACGTCAAACTCCACTGATGCGTGTCAGGCTTAAACCATTCATTTGGATACCTCCAGCTACCCAATTCAGGGAGCTTACCCAAATAAACATTACAGAGCTGATTAATGGCCTTGGAGGGAGGCTATTTTTCGTCTCCTGCCTGTCTTAGCCTAAGAGTTGTGTGTCTCATTTCCAGAAGCAGCCGCTCCTTTTTGAGAATAAATGGTATAATACATACTTCTGCTGTGCTAAATTATCTCTGATTAAGGTGGTAATTGGAACGGCCGTTTGGTCCAAAGTGATCAGAATAGAATCAAATACGCAGTAATCTCCTAACGTCATTTCAGGAATGAATTCACCTCTGACCTACTTCAGGGAATTAACTGGAAATCTAATCAGTCTGATGGACATTAGGTTTAGGTGGATGGAAATGTCATATTCTGTGACATTGCCAATATTTGTCCTATTTTCTGAAAGTCTCGTCGCTTATATTTGTCCTGTTTTTTTTCTATAATTAAATGAATAAACTGAGCTTATTATTAACGGATGACTCACACAGTTTGTAAGCAATGATACCCAAACTGTCAAAGCATTTCTCGGCCGCTGGAAACCCTGGCAGTCAAGCATATTTTTTTATCTTATTTTGGTACGATCCTTTCTTCTTTTCCTTTTTCCTTTTGCGAGAGGTGTGGTAGGAAGAGTGAATGTTTTCCTTTCCTCTTTTTTTTAGACGGTGTTGTTTATATGACAGGTTTCTTCAGACGTCTGTGATTAAACTAACAAATGACTTTATTTACCCAAAGCTGATAAGGCCCCTTAACGGGCTATCCGAAAGCAAATGTTGCATTGAAAAATGCGCTCCCTGATGGATACATGCTGCATTCCCTGCATGCACGTGTGTTCAGCCTAGACTGGCAGCACACTGGCAATTAAACTGAAAAATATATGCTTGTTATCGCAACGGTCCTAGCAACGGGTGATGGCCCTTGTTGTTTTATTGTGGCAGGTGTACTTTTGTCGGCCCTGTGGCGGGCTGCGGTTCTTCTAAAGCTTTCCCTCCAGTGTTTTGTCTTAATAATAGGTAGCAGTTATGTTGTTTTGACTGATTTGGTTTTGAAGTGATTGTCTGTCGCACAATTGTCACTTGTTTATTGTGATGTTGTGTCTAGGTTGGGTGTGTGTGCAGTTATCACGTGTTTAGAGATTTTGTGTCTGGTTTGGCTGCTGCTTTGCTGTATTGTTGTCACTTCTTTGTTGCTGAAGTATTCCTGCAGTCTGCTTCATGTATGTTGATTTTCAATTTGCAGTTACTCTACCGGTCCAATCTGTTATTTCTCTTATAAAATTAAGCTTCACATTTTAATTTCACAAGTTTAGCTCTCTATTAGAGGTGGATGTTATGGAAAAATGTCATGTCACAGTACTTTAGGAAGTTTTTTTTTTTCTGATACACAATATGTCACCATATTTATTATTCATGACATCTGCTAAGTTAGAACAGACAAAATAAGCTTTAAAGTTTTAAAAATACTACCAGTATCCAGTATTTCCTGTTTCCCTGGGGTATAAATATGGCGTTACACAGAGTCCTGTTTCTCTTACTCACTCTTAAACATGGGAAAGACAAGAGAAGACACTATTCAAGTAATACAGATGTGTGTCGACCTTCATAAATCAGGCAATGACTACAAGAAAAAAGCCACTCACCTGCAGATACCCTTATCTACAGTCAGAGCAATCATCAAAAAGTTCAAAACAGCTGGAACTGTGACGAACAAGCCTGGAAGAGGACGCAAGTCTATCTTGCCACCACACACAGTGAGAAGGATGGTAAGAGAAGTAAAAAGTTCTCCAAAGCTCACTGTAAGGCAATTGAATCAAATGGTAGCATCTTGGGGTTATGAGGTCTCCCAAACAACCATCAGGTGCTATCTACATGCCAACAAGCTGTTTAGGAAGCATTTACAGAGAAAGCGTAAACTGGTGGAGCTTGCCAAGCGGTGTTGGGATTTTAGCTGAGACCGTGTGCTTTGGTCAGATGAGACCAAGATAGAGCTTTTTGGCAACAAGCACTCTAAGTGGTTCTGGCGTAACACCAAGGATGAGTACGCAGAAAAACACCTCATGCCCACTGTTATGAATTGTGGCAGACAGCACACAAGGCCAAAGGCCTGGTGTGTTACTCTCCTCTATATGTTGATGGTATGCAGTTCTCTGTTTATTGATCTTTCAGAAATTGGTTGTGAAGGCCCTGTGACTTTGAGAAGCTATTCTTGCCTTGAAGTGAAGCGATTTACATTCACAAGTTGTGTAACTCACTGGTGGTCCCTGTCCATCAGTTTCATCATTCAGCCCCAATTCTGAGGACAGATTCCTGTAGACTGGGACTTGCCACTGCTGGTAGACCTGTATGGCTGAACGCTTTAATACACCTGCAAATTCAGCTACTTTCTTCACACTATGGCCTTTGGTGCCCAAATGCAATCACTCCTTTTTGCCAATCATTAACATCTGCTTTGTGACCCATTTTCCACACATTGAGCGAGACATTTAATACACTGTACCACATCTCAATCTATGAGTCCTGTCACACACCCTGCAGGTATTTATAGCCTGATCATCCTTGTGCAACGTCATCTGCAGGGGCCTGAAGTTAGTTCTTACAATACAAATACAGTGTTTCCCCAAAAATAAGACATCCCCTCAAAATAAGACCTAGTAGAGGTTTTGCTGAATTGCTAAATATAAGGTCTCCCCTGAAAGTAAGACCTAGCAAAGTTTTTGTTATGCTCCCTCTGGTGGCCAGAAACTGCAATAACGTCCCTGCTGTACAAGTGGTACAGGAACTGCTGTGTGAGATCGTTACAGTCTCCAGACAGTGTGTGGTAGCCAGGTACTTTACAGCCCTTATTTTTTGTGGCCCTGTGTGTGAGTCAACCAGACAACCAGTGTGCAGTGCTGGGCGATAAAAATGATAGCAATTTGTTTCACGATAATTTTTCACTCGATGACGATGATAAGCCGGGACAGTAGAATTCAAGAAGGAGAAGGGGGACTCACTGTGTGAGTGTGTGTTTAGCCTGAATGCCAGCTTTAGCTTGTTAGCTTGTTGACTTTCTAGCCTGTTATTTTGGCGTGATTGCGGCTAATAGCGATCATTGTATGTTTCAACAATAAAGCGACGACTGTAAAAGTCTTTCTCGTCCATCCTTTCAACGCGTCCAGCTGGAAGTTACAATATTATGTTCTGGCAATAAACATTTAATATTTTAAATAGTAACATTTCATGTATTTAGTCTGATGTTTTTAGAAATATGTTGTTAAAAGACATCCCCTGAAAATAAGACCTAGCACATCTTTGGGAGCAAAAATTAATATAAGACACTGTCTTATTTTTGAGGAAACAGGGTACATATTGTTTTATTGCCCAGCTCTGCTGTCTGGTACTATCAAGGCCATCCAACATGTACACTCCCTTCTCTTTAATGAAACATGTGAAAAGATTTCCCACCTTTACCAGCAACATCAGAACATTAAGGACTTTTTCTTGCTAGAGAAAGTGGATCTTTTTTTGGCACGTGCGCAATAAAAGCAAACTTGTTTTTCTTGCAGCGTCTTCATGCATCTGTTTGTGCTCAGTGTGGTGAGGACTGGGGGTGGGGGCACATTTTTACGCTGTCGTAATGGTATGCGCTCTGTGGTTATCATTTACATAAGAAAAACATTACTGTCATAACGCATCAGCTCAGCCCATCTTTTTTGCGCTTGGAGTCTGAAGACGTAGTGCGATCTTATTGATTTTGCATTAAACAATTGCTTCTGTCACACAGAACTGGAATCTTCTCTATAACACGATTAAACTCCATCTCATACTCCCACGACCACTCCTCGTTGTGCTGCTGACAAAGGGGCGGAAAGAGACAGAACTGCATTTAATCGACTGCACATGCAACAGAATGAGAACGAACTGATATACGGGCTCATCCTTAAAGGTCATTCACCCTGGCTCGTCGGGAAAAGTTCCTTCCTAGTGGAGGAATGTAACGTATTTACAGGGATCCTGCACGTGCAAGGGCGTGTGCTCTAAAGAAGAGCGATAATATCGGCAGTGAATCAGTGCATGTTTTTTAGAGACGCTGTGACCTCTGGAGGCTGTGTAGCTTGTAATAGTTCTAAAAGACCCCTGAAAGGGCAGAAGGAGACTGATAATGATGTTCCTTAGCTTTCCTCAATGTCCCCCTAATGATGGTTCCTCTGGACCGTTCCTACTACAGGAAATCAATCCTCAATAAAACTGGAATAATATGTTGACCTTTGATGGCTAACTAGATTTTCTCAAGGTGTGAAAAAATGTCAGAGCAGTAAATCACAGTCAGACAGTGGACGGTAAAGATTGACCTTAAGAGTTAAGTCGTTCTGGTGCACAGCTATAGAAGTAGGCCTGCTTGGAGATGCCAGGCAAGTATCTCTGATGTAATTGTTCAAGTTCATTTGCAACATTCGGAGAAGTTCATTTTCACCCGTTCGCCATAACGAGTCAGCGTCACTCTAGACTTGCACTAGTGCCAACAAAATACATTACAGGGGCTGGAAAAAGAAGAGGAATTTCAGTATTCTATGCATGTATTTGAGCATGAATGAAAAGCCACACATTTGATGGTTTATTATGGGCTCTTACATTGGCACTTTAGTACCTTTGCTGCATCAGGCTGCTGTAGATGCATATTTTTCTTGCTGTCATTGAGAGCTGGCTCACAGGGTGAAGAGTACTAGGCTAATGAGCCAGCCATGGGAAAACCACCATAACCGCTCAAGAGGATCTGTATTTGAAATTAACATGGAGGTAAATGGTAGTCTTCCAGTGACCCAATTTAGCCTTCAGACCCATAGGTTGAGGTAATTCTGTATGCTCCTGAAACTACTTTTAGAAAGCGGCTCCTGATAGGGGAGTGATTATGAACATGCTGTTTGCTTTTGATTTAAAGTCCCAATTCTTAAGATAAAGCCAAAACTGGGATGCGTGTGTAAAAGAGAAACGACCTTTTCCGAAGCGAGACTACAGACAAGAGTTGCAGATAAGAGGGCTTGAAATGTGAGACGAGAGTGAGAGTCCTTTTTTAGGGGAGAGCGAGAGGCAGGAAGTTTTGTTCTCTGGGAGTCTGCTGCGCTGTGAGTGTTGGTTCCTCTGACCCAGCTAGGCCAAAGCACATTAAAGGAAATGCCTGACATTCCTGCTGCAGAGCCGTGTCTCTGACGCTCTGGCAGGATTACAGTGAAGAATATTTGTTCTGGGGAGCCGGCCATGCTAATTGCAGGCCCTGTTTTGTGCAGGGAGAGAGCGGGCGCTCATGCCAAAAGCAACATGTTTCTGTTCGGCTCAACAATGTCCTGTTTTCAAGGAGAGAATGGGGGAAGGGGGCGAGCCCAGCAGCGGAATGCAAAAAAGCACTGTACTTTTCATTTCACTCTCATCCCGTGAAGCAGTGCACGCAATGCATATTTGAAGAGGGCTGAACCGTGTTGGATGTGGAATGTTCCCAGAGACCTCTAGGCTACCGTGTGACATGAAGAAACAGTTAAAGGTTCATTAAAGTTTATTCCTGCTCATTGGCGTGTGCGTTAATTGATTATTTGTGGGGGCAGAGTGTAATTAATCTTGGTGGCTATTGAAAGCTCTGTAAACAGATCCTCAGCATTCCTGCTGTGTGTTATTTTCTCCTCCCCTGACTTTGGCAAATGAGAATGTTTGGGGACATCTGTCTATTCAGCGTGAGCGTGGTCCACCTCCTCCTCAACCGGAGTCAAGATTTAGAGCCATTGCGGCTCCACGAACTTGCTCACATCAATCTGTCTGGGCAGCAGGACATGCTAGACTTTTGGACACCGGAACGCCTCCGCTTTGGAAACAAGTGATAATGAGATGTAGTTCTGTCACATTTACAGGGATGGCTCGACCCCTCTAAGCCCACGACACTGGTAGACTTTTCCGCTGCTCTCCCGAGGCAGAGAATTAGTAATGTTATTAAGCTACCATTGATTTCATCACCCTAGCAGTCTCGGCCAAAGAAGTCGAGCCTATTAGTAGAACTTTCTCAGAGCTTATCACCTAGAAAATTGAGTTAGGTTCACTTACCTTTCAAATGGATCTTGTCTGAGAGTATGGAATGAACAAATCCAGTTGCAGAGCAGTGACTGCGTGCTTATTGGCATTATTATCATCATCTAAGAAGACGAAAAGCATTGACCATTGTTTTTTTATGTTTTATCTTTGACTTTTTGGCAGAACTGCCCATACTTATTAAGTTCTGTACTACGGAATTGTGCGATGGGGGCATTTTCCTGTGTTCCTGTAAGAGCATGTGAAGAAAATTCTGAACCTTGTGGTGTGTCACTTTGTCTATTCATGGGTTCAGCACAAAGGATGCATTTGGACTTGAGCATCCACTTAACTTATTTCAAAGCACTCACCACACAGATTGCCTCCACAGGTCGCAGTTTTCCATCATCACCCTTCTGTAAAATGCTGCAAAGTCTGGTGGCAAGCAAGGAAATATCCTGGGCACCAGCATTTTCCTGCTCACTGTAAATGGCTTACTCCTGGAATCGTAATGAACTTGAATGGTGCGGGAATCTGGGTTCTGAGATTAGTCTGCATCAAACTCTTAGCACTTTACTCCCAGCAAGTGCGCCGTCGTCCCCCGTGACCCAGACAAGGCTTTGGTCAAGCCAAGTGATTGACATTCTGTAGTGCTTCAGCACAGTAAAAAAAGGAGTGCAGTGTCCTTTGTATATGGAGCAAAGTCAATCGAATCAAATTATCGGAAGTCTCCAATTGCAATGTGGCCATTTTCCAATAATTAGCATTCCCTCACATTCACAGCCAGACCTCAGGGGTCATAATTGTATTTACTGAGATAATGCAATTGGCAGCTCCCCTGGAATGGAAGTGTACCAGCCAGATTGAAACAAGCATGTGAAGATTTTGAGATGTTTCCTCCAGTTTGGCTCAAATCAGCTTTCGAGGGTGCTTAAAAAGAACAAGAATGCATAATCAGTGGAGCACTAATTAGACTGAGGTTATTCTGAGGAGTTATTATTCAGTACTTGTATAACCTATATTTATTCAGCAGTTTCATAACTGCATCTTTGGCTTAGAGTTAGGGGTGGATGGTTAATACTATGTAATATTGCTTTATTATATGAATTGTCATGTCATGCACAGTATAATAATCCAAAACAGTGAACAGCGAGCAGCCTTGTCTTGAAGACAAACTAAACATGAACGTGATCATCTTAAATAGTCAAAAGAGCATATCAGACCCAACATCACACTCAGGTTTGTGCCGAATGCAGAAGTGCAGCATGAATATGGGTGTCCAAACATGGGTGTGTATTTTGAAGATAGGGACATGCTCATATTGGGTGTGTTTTTTTGTGAATATAGGCAAATGCACAAAGCAGGTGTTTATTTTGTGGAGACTGGAATACGCCCAAAACGGGTGTTTTTTGACATCTTTATCAGCTTGTGCTGCTTCTACATATTAATTAGATAGTTCCTATTTTAATCTTTCGTTCAGGCTGTTAGGTGTTATGCATACAGAACCAATCAGCTCATGAACGTGCCCAAAAAAAACCCATAAACTTCGCTAACGTGGAATAGTAATGAGGACGATCAAGGAGTTAAAAAAGATTTTTAAATAATTACAGTGGTAACCCTACTTACGAGCATCCCTACTAACGAGTATTCCAGGTAACGAGTCGAGATCTCGGAATATTTTTGTTCCAGGTAACGAGTAAAATTCTAAGTAACAAGTAAATTAGTTCAAGTATGCCAACCGCTAGGGACGCGGCGGTCGTAGCATCCCCTAGATGCTAGTGTAGAAGAAGAGGTCAGTCATTACCTTTGACCGCTGTCCAGTGAAAGTGAAAGTGCTAGTGAAGCGATGCAAAGAAAGCAAAAGGTAGTGAACAAGAAAGTTAGATCAATCTTACTTTTACTTTTCATATGATAAGTGTAACCATCCCATACACGTGCGCCCGTCCTCCTCTCCTCCTTAGCCGCCAGCATACACGAGCACCGTCGGTCTCCCTCTCCTTAGCGGCCGGCCTACATGAGCACCATCGTCGTCTTGTTTATTTAAAAAAAAACAAAACATATAAACACATTATTTAGCATATTAAAGTATACTGTATATTGGCCGGCTGACACGGATTAATCAGTTTTACATGTATTCTTATGGGGAAAATGCATCCAGCTAATGAGCAAACCAGCTAACGAGCTCGGCTCCTGCACGGATTAAACTCATAAGTAGGGTTACCACTGTAGTTGGTGAATATTGCTACTGGAATTTTAAATGGCACATTTCTTTACAACTTGCTTCCAGATGGTTCTCTTTATAAAATAAAAGTCGCAGGTATTGCCAGGGTGAATCTGTAGAGGAGGAGTCAGAACACACAGTGAGTGGTTGTCACTGGAGACTTTTGTAAACTATTTGAACACAGCCCTGGCTAATGTAGAGTATACATTTTTGGAAGTGGACCTCACATGTACAGAGTGTCAGTGCTGTTTTGTGTTATATGTCTGTAAATATATAACTACAAGTGGAGATATCAGTGTTCTGAAATTAAACTTGGCCTGGCTGTTGTGGATGCGACAGCGATGCACGACATTGTTGTCAGCAGCATGCCTTGACACAAAAAAGGAACGTTTTCTTGAAATACGGCTCTTGAAAGGTTGACATTTAGACCAATGATTGACTGTGACGATTGCCTCCTTTACAGAAAGTCACTTTGGCACTTTCTTTCATTTCCTTTCGTTCCCTATGATTGCTACAAAACTGCTGTGTTTGTGATAAGCTCATTTTCCCCGGGTTCCGCCTTCAGGCCAGAGATTACCAAGCAAAGGGGTTTGACTGAATGATTTTGGAAACAAAATGGCAAGCCTGCTGATATTTTAGTAGGTTGAGGTGTTTTCTTTGTTTGCGAGGCAGTTGTTGACATTCTGGGGTCCCTTGTTGACTCCATCAAAGATTGTTGGGTCTGAAGGTGTGGAGGAGAAGCTGATAAAGACGAATCTCACTGGGGGCATCCAGACGCATCGCTTGTTTGTCCTTCAGTTGGAAAAGAAGAGGAAACCTTTTAGACAAAGCTGTCTTTCCTACTACGTTGGCATGTGATCTTCATTTTTACGTGCCGAGCCCAAGTTGGAGAAATATGTGCGAAGCAAATGGATTTTGGGGACTCATTGCTGGTTTGTCATTAATGGCATGTAAAATTGAGGACTATGTGGTTGCATTCTGTAAAGAACCTCTCTGGATTTGTATTCAAGCCTTCTGTTGAGTAAGCTCGGCTTTAACAGTAGTGTAAGGGATCTGCATCTCTGAGCGAACAACAACGCGACCGGAGCTACTTTTGAGTTAATGAAAATGTCTGCTATGAGCGACATCATTCATTTGGCTCTTTACGCATGAATGCGTTCTATGCATGAATTGCTCTGCGGAACAGGGTAGGGGTTTGCACATCTATTGTTGGGCATTATTGTTAACTTGCTCATGAGGAACTGGATGCATGCACTCTTGGAGCCGAGTAGAGATAAAAGCTGGTGCAGAGGAGGCTGGTATGACTCTCACGGCCTTATCTGTTTGATACCGTTTAGCTCAACCTCGGTTTGGTGTTGGCTTTTACTGGGGTCAAGTTTTTTAGGCCTTTAATGGCGACCTCCTCTCAAGAGCCGAGCTGCGGGATGGATTGCGGACTGTAAAGTGCTTCTAACTTGCAACCACCCATCAAGCCACAACAGCTCTGCGGAGGTCAGCCTGGCTTGTTTACTCTGTACATACAGGGTGAGGCCACATGCCTGTTTGCGTTTGTTTTGACAAAAGCACATGTGTGGTTATGAGTGTCTGGGTGGGTTCGAATTGGAGGCAAAGAGAGCTTAATTCAGCAGCCAAAGCACTAAACATGTCCAAGACAAAAGGGGAAATGTGCAAAACAAGAGCTTATTGTTTGTTGACTGTGGAGGACCCTAGAGGGTCATGTGGTGTTTTGACTGGCAATCATGCTACAAGTGGGAGAAGGAGAGAATGATAGCAAGAGAAAGAGTCTTGTCTCATTGCAACAAATTTCACTGCAGGAAGAAAAAAGACACATTTCTGCATGTCGACTCATGAATGTGCTCATTCTTCAGACAAGGAAGGAAGATGTTTCAGAGAAGCAGTGTGTCTCATTCCAAGACAGAGAAAACAGAACTTTGTGTCTCAATGGCGCTACAAATAGACTACAGACCACACATTTAGATCTGACACCACTTGACTGGAAACATGATTTTAGTTATTATTTATGAACATAGAACCTCGGCCAGAAATATGCTCAGGATTACTCAAGTATTTCCAAAAATCAGAGTATCCTAAAAATGTACATTTGTGTTTATGTGTGTGTGTTTGTATATGAGCACATCCACAGTACTGGGAATGAATTGAACACATTTGATCATCTTCTGTCACGTTAGGTTTTTTGTTTTTTTAGGGCGTTTTCACACCGACACTATTTGGTCCGGTTAAAACGGACTCTGGTTCGTTTGCCCCCTTGGTGCGGTTTGTTTTGTCCGGTGTGAAAACAGTAATCGAACTCGGGTGCGGTTCGCTTGTGGTGAGAACGTGATCCGACCTTGATCCGACCCGAATATGGTGTAACTCCACAAGTTTGAGCTAAATGGAGAGCCGGTTAGCACTAAAAGTGTACTGTACTGTTGTCGCACGTCACTAACCAACCACATAGACTGTGTGGGGCGGCGCTGTGTCGCATTAGGGCTCTCAGTACCGTTAAACAGCGGAATGGAGCCGTGACTTGGGACAGGTGAGTGACGCGAGGCAGGAGATGAGCACCACGCAGGAACAGCAACAGTTTTAGCTCTTACTGCTGCTGCTGTAGTGTTTACTTTCCTGCTCCCGCGCCAGACAGCTCTGACCAATCAGAGGAGACAGCGTGTTCACATGGTTTGTTGGGGGCATTTTGGTGCATTTAGGTTTGTGCCTGTGTGAAAACAAACCAAATAGCAGGGAAACGCTTCAAGTTAAAACGATCTGGGTCTAATTCGGACCAGGGAAACGAATTACTGGTGTGAAAACACCCTAAATCACTGTGTAAGTTACGGTTTCCATTTAACAGGCACATATCAAATATTGTAGGTTGGACCGTCAGGAATGAGGTCTAAGCCCAAATTAGACTTGTGTCATACAGGTTTGTGCCATAATGATAAAACTGTGATGTTTTTAATAAACCAGCACGTTTATGCACAATGGAAACCATGTGACTAACAGAATCTAAAGCAAAGACTTGATTCTTGGCCAATTTTAGAAAAATGTGTAAAATAATATTAGAGATCTGATTTGGGAGTGTCTAATTTAGCTTACTTGGACATGTTCAACACATTTCGTGACAAGTTTAGACGTAAGCCGTAAGTGATCCCTTCCTGTAGTTCACGCTATAGATGAACTCATCCAGTATAGCGTGTCGATTGCGGAGTTGTTGTTCCCCTCTGGCCCATGGGGCACCACCATTAAACCATTGGAAGGTACTCAATACGAGAAGTCCATTCTCAATACACCTTCACTATGGCGGCTCTAGAACCCACAAAGATAGCAGATTCCAAGATGCTACCACCTTTCGCCCTATTATTGATCTTTTTGTACTCTGCTACAACTGACTGGCGTGCTCGCTTCTTTATATGTGCAGCAAACCCTATCACATGGTATATGAGACATCCCGAGCCAAGTTCATCCCAAACCACAGGTAATTTTCTGATATGACTGTGTATTATATTTACGTTTTTAAATTAAATTATGAACAATATAAATATAAATAAGATATGATTTCTTACTAAACATGATAGAAGATTCTAGCATCTCAGAAGCTTTAACAGATGCTTCAGTGTCAGCTGTACTGTGTGGTTCTCATGACTTATGGTCCCTATACCAGGGACCTGTCCTTGAGCTGGAGGGAGATCAGTTGCAATGACATGATGCTCATAATCATTTTTTTCAAAGTCAAGAAAGCCTTTCATCCCTGTTTTTCCAGAAACATGATCGCATCAACAGGCTAATGGTTACGTACATTACGTAACATGGAGAGCGTGTTTGGGCTTATCGTCTGGAATGTACGGCATTGCAAAGCTCCTCCAATTCAGCCTCTTATTTTCTTTCAGGGCAGGATTCAATTCTTTCTCCTCCCACCTCTCTCTCCCCTCTTATTTGCTCTTCCCCTCTCTCAGTGTTTCATGCTTTTGTCTCTTTTCTTTTTGTGCTTTCTCTTGACCTTTCTGACTCATTACACTCTTATGCACAGCCACCGTCAAATGATACGTCTGCAGAGGTGTTGGAGAGGCCCTCCTGGCAGAACATCAGGTGGATACTGATGCAAAGGATGGAAATCTTTTTTTCTAAAAACATGAATTTGGAGGTAGATAGAGGAGACCATTATCAACCAAGACTGTGCACTCGATTAAATTCTATGGCTTATAGAAGAGAGACAAAGAGCGATTGACTGACGTATTGAATTTAAGATCCCTCCAGAGTCTGTAACAGAGCCACACTTTCCTTGAAGCCCTAACGCTCCACCGCACTTTCTACAGTATCTGTGTCCTCAGGGAATGAACACTCCCTTGTCTCTTTCCATATTTCAATACATCTGCCTACCCTGTGTGTGTTTTTGGGTGAACAGTGCATTCAATACGACGACCATCATAAAGGTCAACAATATTGATTCACCCAGGTTGACGGACACAAAAGCAGCAAATGCCAGATAGCTAGCAAAGGATGTATCTGTCTTTGTGAGGCATGTATAATACGAGGATGATGGCAGAGAAACCCTTGAGTGAACTGACTTCTCGTCTAATTGAAGCACTTGGTAAGAGAAGAAATTGAACAGCTCTGAGAGGCTGTATTATTCTAGAGGTGGTTTGCTTGTGATTTATGTAAAGATCAAATTATTTCCACCCCCACTTAAACGCTGGTTTCCGTAGATATAATGGCCTACCATTTACATTCTGTTGATTCAACCACATAAGAGGAGGAAACACATTCATGAAAAAAACTTTAAAGTCAGGCTTTGTCTCTGTAATTTGATGTTCTTTTTGGTTACTGTGAATCGTTCTTCATGAAAAGACACAAAAGGAAAAAGGTAAGATTGTAATGGCGCTGGTTCATGCCATATTTTGTTCTTCTGTGTAACCGTATTTGCTAATTGCGGTGAGTCTAGTGACTAACCAAATTGGGATCCTATACTTTTAAATTCACATTGTAACCCTATATCTACAAAAGCACTAATCAAAGACAGTGTCAGACCGGCCCATTATCCCACACCAGCTAGTACCTTGTATGTGTTCAAGACTTTGCAAGAGACTTTGGACTTGTGTGTACCCTAACAAACTAGTCTGGACATCAGGACTTTTAATGAGGCAAACTAGTGTATCCAAAAACAAACAGTAAGAAATGGCAGAGCACTATGTACCAGGAATCTGAACACACCAATAGTAAGGCAATAATAAAAAAGTAAATCAGAGTCTGAAGTGAAAAACACTGAAGAAGAAGAAAAAGAATAGCAAACAACATCATCTGGAAATTAGTCAAATTGGCAAGGCAGACGATGAAGGATTGCAAAAAACGGCCCTAATGAGTCACTGAATAAGAGACAGTTGAACTCACTAATGAAAGAGGTGGATGAGGAGATGGAGCTGAGATGATGGATCAGTGGCATTGACCACTGAGAAGTTCATTCAGAGAGGGCATATACTGGTTTTTGAGAACGACTACTACAACCACCACCACCACTACTACAACAGCTTATACTGCCACTACTATTACCGTTACTACTACTCTTACTACCACCACCACTACTACAACAGCTTATACTGCCACTACTATTACCGTTACTACTACTCTTACTACCACCACCACCACTACTACCACCACTACAACCACCACCACCACTACTACTACAGCTTCTACTGCCACTACTATTATCGTTACTACTACTCTTACTACCACCACCACCACCACTACTACCACCACTACAACCACCACCACCACTAC
>BRDA01003108.1:73269-87434 GCA_036984385.1 Crenuchus spilurus
ATGATTATATGTCACCATTGGGATGAATGCTCGTAGGGATGATTGCTCATAAGGTCCATTGCTCAGCTCTAGAGACTTATAAAAACAAGGTCCATTGCTCATTTTAAGGTTCATTGCTCATCGCATTTCGTTACCTGGAACAAAAATATTCAGAGATCTCGACTCGTTACCTGGAATACTCGTTAGTAGGGATGCTCGTAAGTAGGGTTACCACTGTATATTAGTAAGTATTAAAATATTGAACTTACTAGAGTTAGAGTGTAGAATTGCTTGCCAAATGTGAATACTGAACATTTTCAATAGTATTGATTATTGGTGCTGCTCTTTTCTTATAAAAATTTTCAAGAAAATGCTGTAAAATGATGCAAAATGTCCTGTGAACTCAGTAAGTCAGAAGACACAACACATCTGCATAATGATTTGCTTTGCTTTTTTTTTATTTAGGCACCCAGTTCACTTTCTGTTTCTTATAACTTAGCTGTAAAAGTAAGCCCACTATGGAAAATATCTCTAATCAGTTCATATCATTTTGATCAGACAATTGTTTAATAATGGTGATGCTAGTCAAGATATGACTTATATTTAAATATTTATTTTTTATTATATATAAATTTATATTTATTTATTTTAGTTTTGAAGCTACAAGGCTAAAGACTTTAATTGCGTCACAGCTCTAAACTTAGATTTTCCAAAAACCTATTTTCAGATGTGATGAAATATTGTGAAAAAACACTCTAACCATTTCTAGACAAGACCTTTGAGCTCTGAACTGAATGAACATACGTGTTTGCTACACATTGGCCATTACAGGTTTTAGAAATTGTATGTAGTTTTATTTTTAAAGCTTAACAATTGTAAGTTGACACTGTTTTACTTGTCAAAACACAGTCACTTGTTCCTATATTAAATATTCATGAGATATGTGTGAGGTAAGAGGTTTTTGTTCATGTTAGCACTCTTTCTTTATAGAGACAAAATGTGTGTTTTCAAACATTCCTGGGCCACTTACCCACCAATGGCATGTCAGAATTACCATGTCGTTATCATATGAATGGCAGATCGCGTCATTCAGTCGCCGAAAGGCGCTGCGCTCTGACTCGTGCTGAAAAATGCTCCTCTGCTTATTTAAGTTCCTCTCACAAATATCTAAAAATGTATTTTGATTCAAGTTATATGTATTGAAAAATATAAGTGATCTGGAATTTTGGTTATATCCCACTGGAGGGAGCGCTGACTCCAGAGGTTAAATAATAATAATAATAATAATAAGTTCCATTTATATAGCGCCTTTCAAGAAACCCAAGGACGCTTTACATAGAGGTGGAATAGGTAAACAAAAACAAACAAAAAACTGACAACAAAAATGGAAAACATATGGACAAATCATACAACACACTTAAGGTTAAGTTGAATGGAAATATTGAATAAACAAGTGAGTTTTTAGCTGAGTTTTGAAAGTGTGTAGGGATGATGATAGACGGAGAGAGAGAGGAAGAGAGTTCCAAAGTGTCGGTGCAGCCACACTAAATGACCGACCACCCATGGTGACAAGCTTAAATCTGGGGACAACCAGGAGACCAGTATCAGATGATCTTAATCTACGAGTGGGGACATAATGGTGAAGGAGTTTTGCCAGATAAAGGGGTGCCAGACCAGTAAGTGCTTTAAATGTAAGTATTAGAATCTTGTAGTGAAGGTTAAACTGGCAACTTAACTGTGTTGAATTGTTCTGTAATCTCAACTTTGTTTACATCTGTAATTTCTGGCACTACAACATGCTATAACTTACAAATTGGACAAAAGTACATTGCATAGCTTAAAAGTAGCCTCAAGCAAGTCCAGTTTGATTGAAAACAGTATGTTATGCTGCAAATGTGTGATGGTTTATTGATTTATGCTAATTTCTGTTAGCTGTTAGCATTAACCTCACAACTCCAGTGCACAACTAAAAAACACACTTGACTGATTGACTGTGTTTGGTCTTTGGGGGAAATTGTGTAAATGATTTACTGAACTATTGGCTTAATCCTCTAATCGGCCTGACACAAGGGTGGCTCTGATAAAACATCTGCACCTGTTAGATACAGTCCACGTGAGCGTGTTCACCAGGAAAGAGCAAGCTGCTCTCGATCAATCTCACCTCTGCGGTCAAGCGTGTACTCACTGATAAAATCTACTAAATGTGACCTGCATTCAGGAGCTGTTCCTCGCTTATTGCAATTATGCAAGGATGATTAGTGTTGCATTTGTTAGGCTGTAGTGCACGCTCAGAAAAAAAGATACTGGGGCAGGACCTCTGCTGTTGCTGGGGTACCCTCAAGAATACAGCTTTAGTACCTTTATTTACAGAACATTATTATACCAGATTCTTTTGTGATTCATTTTGTTAAATTGTATTGAAGTGTCCTGCCCTGCCCTGTTCTTTTCAATTTGACATTTTACATTTATGTTACTGTTTTAAATGTAATGAATAGATGCAAACATGCTAATATATAAATCATTTATACAATATTAAACTCGGTTATAAAAACTATATTAGAGCACAAATGTAAAAGAATACAGTTGTCTTGAGGCCTCCATGACATGCATCAGATGAAAGAATCAGGACAGATGCTGCCTTCAGTTCCTCTTAGGAAATTATTGCTTAAGCGTTCAGGGGTCATACCCAGAGAACAAAATTATTCTGGCCCACATTTGGCCCTCACCCCCCATTTCATTTGGGCCACTTGACGCATGGATTGACAGCACTTGGGTGGACCACTCCGGTGGCAAGATGTGGGCCACATATATGCCAAATGTAAGTAACACTGCCATATCTCTGCCAGAAGTGGACCACATCTGTTTTAGAACATGTGGGCCAAAGAGGTGTTTTAATATGTGGGTCACTGAAGGTTCATGTGTAGGTAACACTGCCATATCTCTGCCAGAAGTGGACCACACCTGTTATAGTACATGTGGGCCAAATTGGGGTTTTAATATGTGGGCCACCGATGGCTCATATGTAGGTAGCACTGCCATATCTCTGCCAAAAGTGGGCCACATCTGTTTTAGAACATGTGGGCCAAATAGGGGTTTTAATATGTGGGCCACCGATGGCTCATATGTAGGTAGCATTGCCATATCTTTGCCAAAAGTGAACCACATCTGTTTTAGAACATGTGGGCCAAATAGGGGTTTTAATATGTGGGCCACTGATGACTCATATGTAGGTAGCACTGCCATATCTCTGCCAGAAGTGGACCACATCTGTTTTAGAACATTAGGGCCAAATAGGGGTTTTAATATGTGGGCCACTGATGGTTCATATGTAGGTAGCACTGCCATAGCTATGCCAGAAGTGGACCACATCTGTTATAGTACATGTGGGCCAAATAGGGGTTTTAATATGTGGGCCACTGTTGGTTCATATGTAGGTAGCACTGCCATATCTCTGCCAGAAGTGGACCACATCTGTTATAGTACATGTGGGCCAAATAGGAGTTTTAATATGTGGGCCAATGATGGCTCATAAATCTCTGCCAGAAGTGGACCACATCTGTTTTAGAACATGTGGGCCAAATAGGGGTTTTAATATGTGGGCCACTGATGGTTCATATGTAGGTAGCACTGCCATATCTCTGCCAGAAGTGGACCACATCTGTTACAGTACATGTGGGCCAAATGTGTATTTTTAATATAAGGGCCACATTTGGCTCACATGCAGTTTGCCATGCCGACAGTGGGCCAGCAATGCCATTTCTCAGCCAGAAGTGGCTCACATTTGTATGCTATCTGGGTATTTTCAACATATGTGTTCAAGTAGTTTTTTTTTTTTTTAGAGAAAATGGATGCCACAAGAAAAATGATTAATAAATCCAAACAACACAAAAATATGTTCTGAAAAATGTGTCTTCATATACACAATATTTCTGACTTGAAGCAATAAGCAGAACATAAGTACAGTTGTGCCTTTTTGCTCTCTCCGCTTGAGCCCAAATGACATTTTTCATTGTGGTGGGATCAGTGCAGTGACTCACGTGGGAGCAGCGGTCTTGGTTTTGCTTTGTGAAGATGAACAGGCTCCAAGGCCTTCACACACTCACACGCTCAAACACAAGCTGACTGGATCAACAGTGCCATCTCTAAACAAACCTCCAGCTAGATCATTCCGTCATCAGCAGATGTTTGCTGGAGACACACAAACGCACACACACACTCACACACACACACACTATCACAGACACACACTCACATATGCGTTTGGGATGGCTAAGGAGACAGCGTTCTCAGACAGTGTGTTTGTTCACCAGATTTCTTTTTCAGACAGTGATGTCACCCTCCTGGAGAGCAGATAAGGAGCTGATTAGCTTTGTCCATGTGAGAGTAGATGAGAGTCTGAGTGTGTGTATATATGTGTGTGTGTGTGAGAGAGAGAGAGACTGTGTATGTGAGAGAGAATGTGTGTGGCTGTGTGTGTTAGAAAGAGAGAATGTGTGAGAGAGAGAGAGCGAGACATAATTTGTGTGTGTGTGTGAGAGAGAGGATGTGTGTGTGTGTGTGTGTGTGTGTGTGTGTGTGTGTGCGCGCGTGAGAGATAATTTGTCTGTGTATGCGTGTGAGAGATAATTTGTCTCTGTGTGTGTGTGTGTGTGTGTGTGAGTATATATAGCCTATGGGAGTGTGTGGGTGAGAGTGTGAATGTCAATGTACATGTATGTATGTATGTATGTATATATATATATGAGTGAGTGTGTGTGAATGTATATACACATGTAACATTGCATTGTATCATCAAAATGGACAATATCGTGCATTCTGTTCATTATGCCATCTAATGGAATTTACTTTGATAAACACCAGACTGGATCTGATTTAACCCAGACCAGAATAATATAAGTCCCACTTTCATATGCTACACTCATTAGCCTCCTTAGTAGCCTCGCCGCTTCTCCTTCTCCTCCAGTGGAAACTGGATTGTTTTTGCTTATATTTGAAAGATTTTCTGAAGTTAAGTGCACATTGTTTTGCTTTGTTTATGTTTCTGAAATAGAAGAATGAATATTTTAGTTTTCCACAAATGCAAAAATGTATTTAGTTTGCAGTTTCAGACCACAATTCCTAGTCATGTCTTTTAATTGTTGGGTACAAAAGATTCTTTAAACACTTTGCACAATTTGAACTGTGAGTGCATCACCCCTAGTGTGTGTATATGTGAATGTACTGTATATACAAGAGTGTGTGTGTGAGAGAGAGAGAGAGTGAAAGAGTGTGAGAAGGTGTACTGTTGATGGTGTAGCTGCAGGAATAGTGGACCTCTTTTAGCAAATTCAATCAATTTTTAATAACAGAGGATACAGCAGTCAAGAAATACAACACAGACTGGCTCAGCAGGGCCAGAATGAAGGAACCTGAGAGCATCTTCAAGTGCAATGCTGTCTCTATAAACAAAGATCAGAATTGTCCTTGCTGTGGTTTGTGAAGAATGTGGAAGCTGGAAAAAGAGGATAGGAGAGATATGGATGCCTTTGAACATTGGTGAAGGTGAAGACCCTTTGAGTGCTTCAGACAGCAAAGAAAACAGATTAATGACCAGTTCTCACCATTGAAGCCCATATAACCGAACTGAAGCTCTTATTTTGGAGATATTATGAGAAAAAATGGGTTTGTTAGAAAAAGACAATTATGATCAGAAGAACCGAAGGTAAAAGAGGAAGATGATGATCAGCAACAGATGAAATAATGATGTGGAGAAATACTTCACAACACCATTATGGTCTCCAGAAGTGTGAATCAACATGGCAGCACTTAAAAATTGTGCTAGAATAGCGTAGTGGATAACACTACCACCTCCATGAAACAGAAGTGTGGTGATAGGAGCTGATTTTTGGAGTTTTAAACATAATGGAGAGACTGAATGGTTTTGTTAGGCCAATGAGAAGTGAGTACAGTAATCTAAGCGGGATGATATGAAAGCATGGACCAGAGTTTGAGTGCCGTTCATGGAGCGCGACAGATGAAGACGAGCAATTTTACAAAGATGGTAGAAGGCTGCTTTGACCAGGGACCTAATGTGAGGCTGTAAAGAGAGGACTGAATCAAGCAGTACTACACTGGGAGCTTTTACAGTTACATCATCCAAGTTAACAGCAAAATCAGCGAAGTTTGCAACCTCACTCTTACTCTTACTTTTTACTTCTACTTACTTACATTTTCATGTAATTATCGGTACTTTCTACTCCTTACATTTTAAAAACAGCCTCGTTATTTCTACATATTTCATTTTGGTTTGTCATCATTTAAAAAACATCCAGATAAACTGCTCCATCCAGAAAGAGTGAATGTGACTGTGGTTGGATGAGAAGTATAAACATATACCATTCTGATACCCTATTGGTAAGCCATCCATCACACCTGCACGTCACGTGTCTCGTCACTCTCCAGTAAGCTCAGTACTACACATATATGATCACTAATATATTTAAAATGACTCAAATGTTTTATTTTTAAGGAGCAGATATGCAGCTGAAACAGGAAGTCAGTATATTCCAAAAAATGTCAACATCACCATTTTAATATAACATTATAGTCATTACGGCTTTTAGAAAAAAATTATTTTGGGGGTGGGGGGTGGGGTAGTGCATTATATGCCCCTGTGGCACAGCCTAAGTTTTGGCTTTTGTTTTCCTTACATGACTTTTATTTTTATACTTTTAAACCAGCACTTTTGTACTTTTACTTGAGTAAAAAGCTTAAGCTGATACTTTAACTTCTATAAAAGTCTTTTTAAACCCTAGTATCTGTATTTCTACCTGAGTCATGAATGTCAACACTTTTGACACCTTTGGTCCAACAGTACGAAATTTTGACCTCTGTATTTTACCCATCTGTTCAGTGAAACTAGTGGTGGGCAGCCTTGTCCATGGCACCTGCATAGGGATGGGTGTTAGGTCCCTTGCTAATGGGCACTTCAGTCATGACCTGCTCGTGGATTAAACCAACGACCTTCTGGTTACAAAACCAGATCTCAAACCACCAGGCCACAGCCGCCTCCTGTCTGTGTTTAGTTTTAAGAAGTTACACCTCATCCGTTGTCTGAGGTTATGAATCCATGATGCTAAGTCAGGAGGTGGCAGAACAGCAGTAGCTTTGGTGCCGACATCGATCTGAGCATCATCAGCATGACAATAAAACTGGACTGAAGGGCACACAAGACTGCCCATCGTTCTTCACATGTAACAGAACATAAAATAATGATATGTACTGTGTGTGATATGAGAATGTGTTTGTGAGCGTGTGCAGGAAACCTCATCTCTCTATAGTTCACATCCAGTATGTGACTCCGTTGTCTTAATAATGGTCACATGCCCTTGCCTGGTGACAATCAGCAGTTGACTGTTTGCTCTCTTCTTTAGCTTCTCTAGCTCTCTTTTTCTGTTTAATAATACATCTTTGTTTACTCATAAAAAAACGCAGCTTTCCTCTTTTGTCACACTGGCCACCTTGAGTCCACTTATCGCAGAATCGCTGCACTTCTGAGGAAAGGAGATAATGTTATTTACGAGCGAATACACAAACACGCGTCTGTGAATTGGAGCCCCTTTCTGTTCTGCTCTGATGTGTTTATGTGCCGTGGACTCAGCATGTCATTAGCGATATTTTTAGGAGCCTGATTAGCTTTGTGTGCTGACACACACACACACACACACATCCCAGTTCCACCTGTCAGCCTGTGCTCACACAAACCAGCCATACAGAGGCCAGTCATTACGCTAATGTTTGCCCAGAGAGGGGCCGTTGTACTGAAAAGGATGATTGCTGGTTTATGTGAGCTCCTTCAATCCCTACAGGAGGAATGAATACTACACCTTAGAAGTCCCAGCTGACAGGTTCAGGATCCGCCCACAAACACAGAGTTTGCTGTTGTGAGGCTGGAAAAGTACAAAATTCCATTCAAGTAAATGAGGAATCGCAGCACACAACTCTGTTAAAATATCTGCATTCGTTTGGAACTGAGATGTAGATATGGGTGAAAGGTCATACAGTAGGTCACATAAATTGGATATAGTTTTCCTCGTCATATAATTGATGTAACTATTAGCATGGTGGCATATCCCTTATAAAAAAGTATCACGTAAACGTACATTAAAAACTACCATACACTGGTTCAGTATATATGGTATCATGGGTGCTGCCATGTCTTGGTGGTTAGTTCTTGTGACTGGAACGTTGCTGGTTTGATCTCTTGGAAGGACATGACTGAAGTGCCCTTGACAAGGCACCTAACCCTCAACTGCTCCCCGCACACCTTCATAGGGCTGGCCACCACTCTGGGCATGTCTGCTCACTGCTCCCTAGTGTTTGTTCACTAGTGTGTATGTGTGGATGGGTTTAATGTGAAGTCCTCTCTGCTGGTCAGTGACTTTCACTTTCAGTGGTTTGCTACAGTAAAGCGACTAGTTGTATCACGCTAATGTAACCCATTAATATAAATAGCAGTGCTCTAAACATTAGAATATTGTGAGAAAAATCATTTGTGTAAGTAATTTCATTCAAAAAGGTAAACGCATATATTTTTTATTCATTACACATAAAGTAACACCTTTCAAGCTATTTTGTTTTAATATTGATACTGTTTGAGTAGTAATGTGCTTAAACTTAAAATGAAATATTCTATTAATGTGAGATTCTGGATTTCTGATTTTCATGAGCTATAAGCCAAACTGATCAACCAGAAACTGATCAACTGTACATCTCTATCAGTAGTTTGATCAGAGGAGGATGGATCCCCTTTGCGAGTTTTGGTTCCTCCCAAGGTTTCTTCCTCCAGCCTTGAGGGAGGTTTTCCTTGCCACTGTCTCCTTTGGCTTGCTCACATTGGCTTTTGGGCTTTGATTCAAATTGTCTGATACTAAATATGTAAAGTTGCTTTGTGACAATGTCTGTTGGAAAAAGTGCTACATAAATAAATATTGATTGACTGACTGATTGATTGAGTGATTGATTGATTGAGGAAATCAAAACAAAAAAGCCTTGAAATGTCATTTTATGTGTAAAAAATAAAAAAAATATGACAGTTTACCTTTTTCAATGAAATGTTTGATGTAGAAATGAAGAATCTGACCTAAAATCTATCATTATATTAAAGTTCTGCTTGCAATATGCCCTCTATCAGTATCAAACAAATCATCAGTAGATTTTCTTCCAAAAAGTCAATAAAACAAAATTTGATGAACACAAATATGGCTGTTGTAGTTTTTGTTGTATATTTTTGTGTCATTTTTTTAGGTTTTTAGGGCAGGTTATTATTGTGTTGTCTTTTTTGTGTATATGTTGAGTAATTAAAAAATAGTTTTGTTTTCATCAAAAATGTTAAAAATTTTAAAGATTGTTCTGGTTTTGAATGTAGTTGTGTGGACTGCAGGAAGACTAGCAGACCACTTAGTGGAAGCGATAAATAAATAATAAAGAGTAAAGGTCAGGTTAAACACACAATCACACTATCAGATCTAAATGCAAAATATGCAGTCCAGACATTTCCACACTTACAGTTGTGTGGTAACTAAAAGTGCTATTGTGGAAAGTCACAGTTCACAAATCTGAGTGGTGTTTGTAGAAAATGCAAAATAATATCATAGTGTTTTTATATTGTACTGTTAAATGACAATATTGAAATGTGTAATGGTAATACCATCATAAAACCATGGACTACCACTGTATTTTACTATCTATCTATCGATCTATCGATCTATCTATCTATCGATTTATAGTTTTAAACCTGTCTTAATTTTCTCAATTGATTGAATGGAATTTTCCTAATGTGCAGTGAAGCTTGTCCAACACATTTTTCAAATAGGTCAATTTCGCGCCGCCACTTTTTCTTTATCTTTGAGAAGAGAGTACTCATATGAGGCTTGGTGGATGCGAACTACATAGCTGTTCTCTAAGCAGTAAGCACCAGGATTAGCCCTTTAAATGCTCGCCTATTGTTCTGTCACAAGAGACGTGTAGAAATCGGAGAACAAGGGGGCTCTCTTTCAGAGAACGGGGTTTGGATTAAGGCTCACACACACACCTTTCTGAAGCGAGGGACATAAGCAGCAGTGCACTTTGGAGAGATTATTAACCTTAAATTGCTGCTTTTTTCCTTCAGCTTAATGTAAATACACAGCATCATGCCTTGTTTGAGTGGCGGGTAAACAGGTCACATTGTGGCGAAGTGAAAAGCCCCCTGGCTGCTTTCTTTTCAGAAGGAGCCAAACGAAACTCCAAGCTCAATCATAGGAGGAAAGGGATATTAAGACCCAGGTAGATTAGGAGTCAGCGCAGGGCTTCCCGCATTACAGCTGAGCTATGAAGCCTGGTGTGATTGACAGGATGCAGTGAGCTTGCTCTCCACTCTTCCACTTCCAGATGTGTTCTGGAGCACTATTGAGACAGTGACTTTGAGAGCATCCTGATTGGTCTCTCAGCTGCAAACACAATTACATCATGACGTCATTCTCACAACCTTCCCTTGTGGTGTGATTCCTCAGAAAAGTGTGACATTGCCTCAATAACAGTCAGACAACCTGCTGACAACGTTATACAGCTGTTTGACAGAGAAAAAAAGAAACATAGGTTGAATGTTGTAGTGTTTTCAGGACATAAACTTTATACCAGATGGCAATGTTTCTTTCACAACATTGTCATAACATTGTAAGAAACTTTGTGATGGTGTTGTGTGTTTGCAGGGTCTGTTGTGGGCGAGTTTAAGAGTCGAGCTCTGCCTCTTCTTCATCATCCATCACTTGGGTTTAGCAGTTTCTAACACACTTCTCACGAGACTAAAGTGTAGCCCTGCTATACTTATAGGGCTCAAAATAATGACAGCGTTGCACACTGTATAGTGTGTAAAAGTGTCTTTTGTATTGTCAGGTTTGTATCACCCAACAGCTTTTTATTTAAAGTAGTGATGCACTGAATATTCAGCAACCAAAATTATTTGGCTGAAAATGGCAAAAACACTTTTGGTGTTGAGAGGAATGAGTGAAAAGACCGAATAATTTATATTTTATATTATATTTCTTCATGACATTCAGAATTCACAGTTTCATTTTGGTGGTGAAATGGAAGAAAACAACAATTCCCACCACAACCTTTACTAAACTACACTTGTTATGGCGAATCCAGAATACAGCCGCTTAGCTTTGTGTTTGTGTTAGCTTTGTGTTCGCCACTTAGCTTTGTGTTAGCTGCTGAGCTCCGGTGGCTGCAGTGTTATGGACCATCTCACAATCAAAAGACATGTTAAGTGTTTCAGACGTCTGTAGTCAATGACACTCAAACACACAAAACATCCATCTGACTTACGTCATTCATTTGAGCCATTTTCATGATTTGATTTCATGTTTTTTAATTCAAATATTAAAAATAATGTAACATGCATGCATACATACATGTTATTTTCTTGTGTTATTTTTGTAACATTTGTTTATACAAATATAAATTAATAATAAATTAAACGCATATTATTAAACCAAATGATGTCAAACCAACTTATGAAAATACATTCATTCATTCCTATCTAACTACAAAACTGATTTTGGAAAATAGTTTAGTTTAATTTGCATAAATGAAGAACCATGTTCAGTATTTAGTATTTGGTTTTCAGCCAAATATTTAATTTTGGGTTTTTTTTTTTTTGTTTGTTTGTTTATGGTTTTTTTATTTTATTTTGGTGCATCCCTAATTGGAAGCATTAATTCATTACAAGCCGATGAGCATCACACTCATTTATTTAACACATTTAGAAAAGTTAGCTGCGTAAGATTGTGTTTGTTTTTATATGTGTTATTTTCCTCCTGGCGGAGTAGCCACTATGTTTGTTTGTGATAAAGAATTCAAAAGCATTCGCACAAAGCGGTTTTGTAAAGTTTGTGTTGATTTGCAGGTGTAGCGTGGAGGACGTGATTTGCATGGCCAGAGCTGGGTGAGCCTGCTGGGTGAGGCACACCTGCAGCTCTGCTTGTGTTATCGCATTATTTAGTCTGTCTCGCAAGCAGCTGCAGCCAAAACAAGCCGGCCTGCGGCATAGGGGAGAGCTACAGGCGGCTGTGAAGCAGCGACTGTTGGGTTGCGTTGTGCCTGAGCTGCAGGGGAAGAGAGAAAACAGTGGAGAGACCCCACAGCCCCCAGGCCTGCTGGAAAAACACTGGCTATTAGGAGCTGAGAATAGCAGTCACTTTTGGCTTCAGACTTCAGCTTGTCTTTGTGATCTAGAGTCTCACTGCACTGCTGTTTACACTTCGATATTGTGTTAAGGAAATATGTGGGTGGATTTCCCGCTATGCAGTACTGGCCCAAAGACAGTGTTTGTGTGTGTATGTGTGTGTGTTTATATATTTTCAGGTTAAAAATGTCCCGAAAATGTCAGAATGCTGGTGATCCTCACTTTATAAAACTGACTTTTATAGGCCCAACCTAGAAGGTGGTTTATTTTTATAAAAGCTACATGTCTCATTTTTGGAAACTGAACAGGTAAAGCATTTTTTTTCAGGAGTTATGGTATTTGGTAAAGGTTTGTATTAGGTTTAGGGTAAAGCTTAGAGCGCCAGATCCCTAGTAATAGTAAAACAATGATATTTTAATATAACAGGGTGATAATGATGTATAAGAATGTATTTGTAGGGTTAGGTTTAGGGTTAGGTTATCCCTGGTCCCAGTCTCCATTTCTGGAGGTTGAGTGAATTTTGTGCTCTAACACGCCAGCCTCCGTCATTAATAAAGCTGATAATTAACTAATCCATCAGGTGTGTTTGAGCAGAAAATTCACTCAACCTCCAGGACTTGAGTTTGAGACCAGGGACAACCCTAATCCTACAGATGTTTACACATCATCATCCCTCTGTTATATTAAAATATCAGCATTAACATATTAATAATGCATTAACACAGTACGTGTTTAAAACAATGTTTTTTGGGGGATTTTTTTGGGAGGGGGGTCTAGTATAGGCTTTTCTAAAGAGATTTGTTCTCCTGTGACTGTTGAAGGAAAGACAAATGGACTTGTATGTGCTTTTGTATATCAGTACAAAATGTTTTAGAGACATATTCTGTGGGAAAAAAAGATAAGACTTAAAATAATGTAGAAGTATTAGAGAATCTTCAGAAATGCATTCCCATGAAGTGTATTGTGTCCACTTGCGTTTTAAATTCAAAAAGTCTTTATTTAATGTTAATTTTTTGAAGCAGTTAATGACTCCATTACCTACTCAACATAATTTGATTAATTACCATTACTTATTTTAATTGACAGCACTAATTATTAAGTTCATACATTGACTGTTTGCCTGTCATACTGTACACATGAGAACATTTCTAGTACTTTGTAGAAGGGATGGATGGAATATTTGACAACAGAAAATGGCAAAAAAATGAACTTTTGACTGAATAAGTGAAAAGACAGAATATTTTGTACTGAACAATGAGGTTTTTAATGACACTGTTGCCTTTTTCTAGTTCCCGGCTGTAGATGTGAACCAGAGCATAACTTTACTCAGTTTAAACACAGATTCACCAGCACAGTTAATTTAGTGGCGAAATGGAAGAAAACAACAAACTACAACCACATCCTTTACTAAACTACACTTGTTATGATGAAACCAGAATATGAATGTGAAGCTGGCAGTAAGCAACAGTATTAGGGACCATCTCACAATTACCAGAAGAAAAGAAATGACACTAACGTTTATCCTACTAAACATTCATGTGACTTACATCATTCATTTGAGTCATTTTTCATGATTTTGTTCCATGCTTTTAATATTAAATATTAGTAATGTAGCACACATGCACCTTCATACAATATTGTTTTGTGTAGTTTTTTCTGATGTATTTTATATACAAATTTAAAAGAATCAATTAAACTCATGCTATTCAACCTAATTTGTCAAACCAATTTATTAAAATACTGATATTAATTCCTGACTAACTACAAGACTTATTTTGGGAAATACTTTAGCGATATATATATATATATATATAAAAGATATATTATTATTATTATTATTATTATTATTATTATTGTTATTTTAATTATATAAAGAATTGTTAGTTTTATTTTGGTTTCAGTCAATATTTTTTTTTCTGTGCATCCCAGCTTTTTACTCCCTTTATATTTTTACATTTGCCAGGCAATCTTATCTGGA
>BRDA01003108.1:87444-109318 GCA_036984385.1 Crenuchus spilurus
AGGTCTATTCTAACGGACCGTTTACATTTTTATATTTCCCTCATTTTTTTTTTTCTGTGCATCCCAGCTTTTTACTCCCTTTATATTTTTACATTTGCCAGGCAATCTTATCTGGATCGAACTTACAATTACAATCATGCTAACATTTGTAGGTGAATGTAGCATTAGGAGTCTTGCCCAAGGACACTATTGATATAGTACTGTGTGATTGCTCAAACAAGGAATCAAACCTAAACCAAAGTCCCAGTATATTGCCTGCTTAAATAATCATTATCTATTAAATTTCAAATACATCAAAAGTATTCAGCAACTGCGCATGAGTCATGTCTAATGTGCCACTTATTCTTATAAAAAGACTAAATTGGTCAATTACAGATTCAGTGTTCTAAGCAAAAATTCTTGCCCAGTTACTGATCCGGCATCCACAGTATTTCATGTAGGACATATATATGACCCCATTTCCTGAGGTGTGAAAAGCACATGTAGGTGTGTGCGTTTTTATAGGCTTCCACTGAATTGCTTCATGGTTTGACTCCTGACTATAAGCCTCGACCCTTTAGCTCCAATCCAGTTCTGTTTCCTCTCCGCATTATGGTTCTAAATGAGCCTGGGCGAGATTTGCCTAAGTAAGTACATTATGGATGATATTATGTAAATCTGCTACTGTGTGGAGGTTGTCGGGTTCTGGGCTGTAATCAGTGTTATTTGGAGCTCGTTCTCTGTGTGTTCTCAGCTCAGGAACTGTGAGGTCGAGATTGGAAGCTGCTTCTAATCTGCAGACAGAATTTCAGAAAGACTCTCCGCACAGAACCAGTATCAATGAGGCATGCTTCCTTCTGCTTCAGATACACTGTCTGCAGATAAGCTCCCTGTGTGTGTTTGTGTCTGTGTCTGTATCTCTGTGTGTGTGTGTGTGTGTGTGTGTGTGTGTGTTCAAGTCCTTGTGAGTGACATTGTAAATGCTCATATTAAAATATCCATAATAACAGATGTATTTCCAGCCGTGCTAATATGTGAATGGAAGAGAGACTAAGCAGTGGAATAAGTTGCATATCTGTCACTCACTTCTTTCTTTAACACTCTTGAGACCCAGACGTTGCTCTCAAGTGGTCCAGCAGCTCAGGACAGGCCACTAAACGGCTGGTGACCACCAGGCCCCACAGGGCAGAAGAGAAAAGCACTTACCATAAGAAAAGAAAACAGTGGTCGGTCACTGGAACTATGCATCTATACTTTTTGATTGACACATGAGCTTCGAATTGTGAAGAAAGAAAGGTGGGCTTCTATTCTTGGACCTCCCAGCCAGTGTTAATTTTGACAGGTGATTTTGATTTAGTTTTAGTCTTAGTCTTCTGACTAAAATTAGTTTGTCACATTTTAGTCTTTGTTTTTTATTAGTTTTACTCTAGTTTTAGTTGACAAAAACTGAAAACATTTTAGTCTAGTTTTAATCAATTAAATGTTTAAAATATTTAATTTTAGTTGTATTTTTAGTTATACTATTTTAAATTAGAGATATTTTTAGATGCAACGAAGACTATGTGTGTCTCACGGCTCCAGTTAGATGTGTTTGTGATCTATTTAACCTAAACACCTAAGATAATGATAACGGATTGCGCATTTGCCCTTTAGACATTGAAAAATAAAAAAATGAAACATCAAACGATATATATATTCATCGCCGTTAGCTAGCTAGTTAACATCTAGTAACTAGCTAGCTAGCTACATTGGCTACGTTAGCTTACCTTACGTAAATATATCGTGGTGGCGAGAACTCAAGTGCTTCTTGAGGTTCATCGTGTTTTTCCTAGTTTTCCCTGCAGGAGTGATGTCAGCATGTTGTGTTGTTAAGCTTTACCAGTGTGGCAGGGGAGGTTATGGTGCTTCGAGAAAGTCAGATGTAAGGATGTGGTATGTCAGGTTTATATAAAATAGTGCATTAATGGACAAATACATACTTTTTGTCCTGTGCCATTTTTCTTTTGTTTTTATTTGTTGACGAAAAGTAAATTTTTTAGTGTTTGAAAAATAATATTTTAGTATTTGAAAAATTATATTTTAATACTTTTAGTAATAGTTTTTGTTGTAAAATATTAGTTTCTATTTAGTTCTCGTCTCGTTTTCGTTGTGAAAAAATGGTCATCAACGAATATTTTTTGTCATGATTATCGTTAACGCAATTAACACAGCTCCCAGCATTTCCATTAGACTCCATTAGATGTTAAAAAAGTATTTTTACCACGGATCATTTTGATTACTTCCAGTATTTTGATATGATTAAGGATGTATGTACATACATGGAAATACACATTATAGTAGAATAAATCTGAAAATAACCAGATGATTTAATGAATATTACAAACAAAACGTTTTAGTAATTGTGCTGTAATTAATTGGGCATTCAGCTGCATTAATGATGTTTTTATACTCCTAGCTTTGATATTAGTTTGTCACTGTCTTTTATTTTGTTTATTTTAATTATTCTGGCTCAGAACCCCATAGACTCCAGTTGAAAATAAGCCAGGTGTCTAACGCAACACATTTTCCATTGAATTTATCAATGTTAATTATGCCTGATTTGTTAAAAATAAATAAAAAAAATCCCCCCAAAAGAGCTAGACATTGTCGGAGTTAGATTAGCACTCTCCAGCAGTAGAATGTCTGGAGAGGGAGGGTGAACAGTAAAGATAGAGATCAGTCGTAAGAGGATAGAGCTAAATTACAAAGCAAGGCTTACAGAGACTACAAATCGCCACCTACAGCACAGCAATTAAATTGTTGCATTTTTTCTATCTATGTGTTCTCTCACCAAACATATTTAACTGAAATGAAATTGCAGAGGGTGATTTTTTCTTTTTGACTGCGCCCTTGGCACTTCATGGTAGATCAGCAGTGCCAAATGCTGCGACTGCACTGACTGGTGCAAAAGTTGATTACAAAGGTGTTTATTAAGGTGTTTTCATGCTGAATTTAATTAAGTCTGGCCTGCTCCGTAGCCAGAATTGGGTGGGTTGTGTTGGACCCCTGCCTTCAGGCTTCACGGAGGGCCGCTTATGGGATTATGACTGAGGCACTCGAAGAGACTTCACAGTCAGAAGCATCCATCTCACACACTCAACTGGACTTGTGCAGGTGCTGATGAGAAATTGACGGTGCTTTAGCTGGCCCATCGTTTTTTCAGGTTTAACTCTGTGAAAATGAAATCATGGGGCAGTTTTATAAATAATAATATAACATTAACTTATTATTATTACATAATACTTATTATACACTTCTCACACAAGTTAATAGACTTCACGGGGGGCCTTAAGGAAATTTCTGTGATGTTTGTGTAAAATTATAACATAAAGGTATTGGATGTGGTGAAATATGAATAAGAACTTCAGCTTCATGAAGAAACAGCAGAAATCAACAGAAATACTTTCCCTCATCTTTGTTACCATGGACATTCAGCATAGATCCCTGTTTTGGGGAAAGTTTTGTTTTTACAGTTCTCAGTTGTACTGTCACACAAAGTGGTTATCACACACATACAGGTTCTGTTCTGTACAAAAGATCTGCTTAGCACACTCTCACTAAATCAGAATAGCTGAGTTCTCAACCTATAGATGGAGCTACTCAGATGGGGCGGAGTTTATTTTAATGAATCCTCTTATTGCTAATGAATCCTCTTATTGCACAGTAAGGGGAGCACAGTTCTGAATAACAAATTTAACCCAGGCTGCCCACAACAAATCTGACTGTGTTGTCTTATTCCAAAGTTTGTTGGATGGTACGCAATCCAGAAGCCCCAATATAAGTATGAAAACATTGAACAAAATTATCAGCTCATTGAAGCTGAAAGAGAAATTCATTAATTCAGCAGATTCTGAACTTTCAAATGAAAATGTTATATAATAATAATTCATTGCTAAAATAACTGTTTTTAAGTTAAAAATATGTAAATTGAGTATATAGCAGTATGGCAGTAATAGTTCAAAACTTTTATATGTTAAAACTATGGCTGTACATCTTTGTATAATTTGATTATATTGCATCTTTGTATTAAATCACATAGTAACATTGTGGTAGACTGTTAGCTCGGGCCAACACTTGAAAAGTTGTTTTTAGGCTAATAATAAAAAACTGATCAGGCAGAAAAGACTTTTGAAATGTTAAATGCTGTACAAAACATTTTAAAAATTACATATTTAAAAAGTCATTAAATTCATTATTCTGTTTAATTCAACTGCTGGCCATTTTTTAACAAATGTGAATAATAGACATTATGTGTGAGGATACCTCTGGATTTTGGGGTAATTTTATGTTGCAAAGCACAAGCTGTGTAGAGCAGCCCATTTCTAATGTCCTTGACAAAAGAAATTCAGACAATTCTTTTTTCTGGTCAGGGTCTTTACTGGATTACTGTTGTGAGGACGTTCTGAACGGCGGGGAAGCGCATTCATGTTAGTTCCCTTTGCATGAAGCCCAGTGTGTAGTGCCAGAGGATTCCAGTCAAAAGCAAAGACTTTTACATAAAACTATGAAGCAATTTGCTTCAGTTGTATAATCCTTTGTGATGGAGGAAGTTCAGAAGCAGGCAGCCACTTTTGTCAAAGGAATGTGAGAAAAGCTTAAGATTCTGAGCACGGCACACTTAGCATATTTGTTCAGCAAAACAGTCATCCTAGTGTGGTAGAAATAAGCTTAAGCCATGGAGCAGGGGTCCGTTTAGCCCCACTGGTGTAGTTATGCTTTTCAGAAAGATCAGCTACAGAAGCTCAGAGACCTTCAGCTTGCTATATCTGTAGTTTGTTGGGGAGGTCATAACATGGATGACATGCCATTTTCCTGACAAGTGGCTCTTTAAATGGCGTAAACCAGGGGTGCACAATACGTCGATCGCGATCTACCAGTCGATCGCAAAAGGTAGTGTTGGTAGATCGCATGGCATTTAAAAAATAAACAGCCTGTCATCCATCCTCGCTATAAAACTTGTCACTTGATTGATATATTGGGAGATTGGACGAGCACTAGGACCCAGCGGGATTCCAAGCCGTCTGAAAATTCTGAAAATTCTGTTTCACTTTAGACCGCCCACAAGCTCATTCGATTGGCTCTGCCATTTTTTGCTAGTCCGTGATCACCTGTCACTGTAAGTTCTTAACATGTATGTTTGTTCTGCCTGTGTAAGAAACCTAAAACTGACCATTTCCATACGGAGTGGAGGACTTTTTTACTGTCATTTTTGAAGTGTGTGTCTTGACTGCATTATTCGGCGTCAGCCTTTTCACACATGAAGATCATTAAGTCCAAGTATGGTTCCACTATGACTGATGATCATTTGGATATTTGCTTGAGGCTGGCTATCAACAACTACTGTCCAGACTATGCATCCCTGACTGATTCCATTCAGTGCAAGTCATCAGAGTAAAGTAGGCTAATGACAAAACATGTACACAGTTGTATTGTGTAATAAGGGTTCATGTAGTTATTCAAGGTACACCAGCATACAGTGTACACATAAATTGTCAAAATATTTGTAAATAAATGTGTCTTGCATTTTAATATTACGTAGATCATTTTGACTTAGTGATTTGATAAGTAGCTCGCAGGCTGAGAAAGTGTGTGCACCCCTGGCATAAACAGTTTAGTTACGACCAAATCTTGCAGTCTGATTTTGTTTTTGATTTTTTTATGCTTTATTTTTGTAGATTTTCCACTTGTGTCTATTAGTTAAAAGATAATAGGCAGAAATCAGCTCCAAGGCTAGTTCCCTCAAGTGTCCTTGATGAACTAATGGTGGACCTTGGTGTTGCATGGCAGAGAATAACTGTCTCATTTATAAATAACTACACCCATGAGGCTGGGAAATCATGGCGTGAACATCTGGAAGGTTTGGGATGCTTGCACTGCCACCTCTCAGGCCCACCTCACTAATTACCCAGCATTCCCTTGACCCTGTAGCACACACTGGCCATGCTGGACTGCTCACAAGGCTGAAATCATTAGATTCTTTCCATCTCAGGCCAGCTGCCGGGCTGTTTATCAATAAGATGTGGTGATGATTTTTATAGAGGTAAGCCACGGACGTATGGTATTCCAGATGTTAGCCCCTTTTGGGAAGTGCTTCCCAAGATTTACCAACAAGTTATTCTGAGCAGAGCTTTGTATTCCTGGTGTATTAACTCATCTTTAATTCATTGGTTATTGTAAGTATCCTCCAGCATTGAGAGCATCTTAGCTGTTATCCTCATACAAAATACTTATTGACACACAACAGTCTTTGTTTACTTGTTAAGTGCATTACAAAATGGAAGTACTTAGTTATAACAACTGGGACTAATAGCAGCATTGTTGTCACTGTTTAAGTTGTTGTGAATGGACTGTTGTCAATATTTATTTGACCTTGTCATTGGTATTGAATGCATGGAGTGCAGAGCTGGCCTTTATTGAAGTAATTACAGCTTATATGTTTTCTTTGAAACATCAAATCCTGGGATAATTGAAGTGTGTTGTTTTCAATTTTTTGGATTAGTTAGGCCTGTAAATAACACTTCAGGTTGTTTTCAGCAACAGCAGTCACCAAGGGGTGGGATGTAAGAGAGGGAGAGAGAGCAAGGCAAACAGATGGAAGGGAAAAAGAGCTTTGATTACAAAATTCAGCAAATCCGTACAGCCATCTTTGCTGGCTGGCTGGCTGGCGTGACAAACGCGCAGTCTCAGCGGATCATTGTGTAATTTACTGAACCTTTACTAATTGACAAAACAAGTCTCCGGAATGAAAGGTCTGGTGACGCGTTGTCGGCAGAGAATATGCCGAATCATTCACACGTGGCATCGAACGTCCTTTTTTTTTTTTTTTTGTTGTAAACTTCTAGTTTGCTTTGAAATCGTCACAAGTCTTTCAGAGTGAAAGATGAGCGGAATGTGCTCATCGCGGCAGCACAAAAGCCCAGGATTCCTGATGCAGAGGATGTTTCAAGGACAACTTCAGCGTCATCCATCACTAACGTAACGGAACGTGGGATATGATCTGATAATGAATTTATTAAAGTATTTTCTTTACAAGCTGTCGTCTGTTTCCCGGAACTAAGCCTACATTCTGATGTTGCTGTTACTGTGTAATGGTGCTGAAATTGTTTGGGTGTGATATTACAGGAGATAATGGCTTTTCAAGCATGAATGTGCAGCTTTCTGTGGTCCAGCACAACTGCAAGCATCGTAACACGTCGGCTGAAAGGTGAATTTTGCACCTACCGTTGCCATGGTGACCAACGTGGACCGATTCCATCCCTGGCCTGAAAGTCGTTTGCAAAAAGCTCTTATACGCTGGGTCCATGATGGAGAGGGCCCCTGTGCATCCCTTGTCTGTTTGCCCCTCTCTCTCATCTCTCCAGGCCATTTGGTTTGGCCCATTGGGGCATGTATAGGCGTGTAATGGAATAAGCAGGTAATGGACTGTCTGTGTTTTGCAGAGACCAAGCCCACTTGTATCTTCAGTGGTGTGGAGTACCGGGATGGAGACATGTTCAGGATGGACGCCTGTCGCTTCTGTCGCTGTCAGGGTGGAGTGTCGGTGTGCTTCACAGCTCAGTGTGGTGTCCTCCACTGCGAACGCTACTACGTACCCGAGGGAGAGTGTTGCCCCGTCTGTGAAGGTGACCACAAGCACCCAACACAAGCTGCTATTTCATCATATTTAGCTTAGAATGAATCGCAGGTAGCGCTAAAGCTTGCAAAATACCACTTTTGTTGGAAGAGCATGAATAGGTCAGCTGAACCAGACTATTTATTTGACAAATGTCATGATGTGAAAGCAATTTTTCTTGCTGTCAACATAAATACCAATCCTACGACGCACAATATCACTCTGCAGATAAATGGAATTGAAGTGACGATGAATAGCATGTACAGTTAGTGCAAAATGAAATTATATACAGTTATAGGTGGATTTGTTGACATATGTACAGTTAAAATACACTTTGCACAGACTCAAGTCTACAGGTCATCATTAATTCCTAACAGAAGGACAGTATGATCAAAGTAACCCAACCCAACCTGTAACTATGTGTTATCAGCAACCAGCCATTTAAACAGCCGGTGAATGTGTTCAAGCACTCAGCTGCAATCTGGATATGATCCGGCCAGACCTTTTGAGTCATCTCCACAAAAAAGGTTCAGATTGATACTGAAAGTACAAAATGAAGTTTTCATTTAAGTAAAAACACCTCTAGCAATAGAACCAGCTTCACTTATCCACCCTACAAACACAGCTACAGTCAGAGGAATTATAATGAACAGTTTAGCCCCAGGGCTTTTTTTTACATCTCCTATTTATTGTCGAGCTCAAATTGATTCAGATGGCGATTTTTTCCAAGCAAGAATGCTAATAAACACTTGTGCCACCAGAACAAGCTGCTGGAGCAATTAAATGGCAGCAGGAATGTTTCGAAATGAAGTGCATTAAGCAATGCATTAAAAATGAAGTATGAGGGAGGACCCTGACGACTGGACTTGGCAGCGGCGTGTGATGAATTCTATGCATACTTTTTATTCTCCCAATTAACCAAGCGTCCTGGGTTAATTAGTTCAGGGAACTGCTTGTTGTTTTACTTTGTAGACAACCAGTAATAGCGTGCCTGGGAGCATGTAATTTCGATTGCTCCGCACCTCTCCTGGGTAGACGTTTCTCCTCACTATATTACTGTTTTCTATTAACTCGCTACCTTTGCATGCTGCTGTTAGACTTATCAGATTGCGTTCATGTGGAGATGAGTTTGGCTAATGATTCTGCAGAACTCTTCATAATTAAGATGAAGTTACCATCACGTCCTCCCCCAATATTTGTTTGGTGAGTTTCACTGCTGTGGATTTTACAACATGTTGACGCAGATAAAACATTTTTATAATCATAGAAAGCAGCAGAACGTGCGTCAGAGCGGATAAACTCTCAACTTTGCTGAGTCCGTCTCTGAGTGAATGAATGCAGAGGTTTACTCAAACAAAACTTTACAATTTGCATTCGTTTTTCTGCATCAATTTGCATTTGCAGCCTGTTTAAGCCGTGGTTGGATGTAATGCTGTACTAGACAGGTGCAGAGTAAAGCTGACTCATAAAGAGTTGTGAAGTCAAACATACAGAGATGCTTTGCTTTGACTATGCGACCTATTCCAGCACTGAATTTACTGCATTTGTTGATGCTGCAGTTGAGCAGTGAATAGTGACTGTGATGTAGTGCAGAGTACTTTATTGTGTGTTTTTACTGATGCTGTTTGTGTGCCCCATCATAACCTTCAGTATATGAATCCAGGTGGAATGTTCCTTTCACCAACTATTCTCTCTCTCTCTCTCTGTCACACACAGATCCTATCTTCCCAGCACTAAACTTCGCAGGCTGTTATGTGAACGGCCAGATCCTGGCTCATGGTGATCACTGGCGTGAAGATGACTGTACATTCTGTCAATGTGTGAGTGGAGAGGCTCGCTGCGTGGCAGCTGCCTGCGGTCACAGCTGCCTCAACCCTGTCACTGTGCCCGGAGAGTGCTGCCCTGTCTGTGAGGGTAAGGACATAAGGATAATAAAGCACGGCAAATACTGTATTTACATTACAGCAAAGCACTTCTCTCACTCTTTATCCACCTCTTTTTGTGGAGACTAAAATTCAAGCATGTTTAACTGTGCAGGGGTGCGTTTGTTACTTCAGTTGGAAGGTGTTTTCTCATATATATACAGTGGTACCTTGGGATACGAGCAGACCAACATACGCATTTTTTAAGATACGAGCTGCGACACGTCCATATTTTTGTTTGAGATCTGAGCGAAATTCCAAGATACGAGTGGCAGCTGCTAGTTGGCGCAAAGGTCCAGTATGTGCAGCACAACACCTGCATCTCATTCTTTCTCACGTGTTACCCTCACAATCAAGTCCAATCACGTGTGCTGTACGTGTACTTTTTGAAAAAATGTTATAGTAAAAATGTTTTAAACTCTTAAATGTAGATAATTTAAATAACACATAGTTAATACTTACATACATAATTATGTTAAATACTGTTAATATTATTTAGTGTGGACGAAAGGCCCAGGCACAGCCTGTGATCTGCGTATACGCACCGACCGTGAACATAGATATAGAGACTTGTTGCTGCTTCTGAGTGAAAACTGTTTTGTACTGAACTGCAAAGAAGGAACCATGGCATCTCATTCTTCAGCCAGTTGCTGAATTTCTTGGCAGCAGTCGGATGCTGAAGTGAAATGGGAGGAGAGAGATTTTACTGTACAGTGCGCACTACACACTACAGCGAGAATTCCCCCAAAATTGTTTTACACTAATATTTATTGAAATCTGAAATGTAAATATTTTGTTATGCATTGGTAAAGTGTATATATGTGTTTCTTAATTCAAAACATGTGTTTTTGTCTGTAATTTAGGATGGTTTGGGAATGTTTCACAGGGCTGGAATGGATTAAATCTATTTCAGTTATTTTAAATGGGAGAAATTTGTTTGATATACAAGTTGACTGACTTACGAGCTCCGTTACAGAATGAATTCTCAAGGTACCACTGTATATATATATATATATACAAGTAAACAAACTTCTGTCAATTCAAGGCATTCATTTCAATCACTTCAAGCATTTTCTATACATGTCTATCCCACTGAACCACTAGGAGAAAGTTTGTGAGTTTTTGCAAGTTTCCTGCTTTGAAAGTGAGACATCTGGAAACATTATATTTGGGTCTATGGTGGTTCAAACCAGTGTGGTTCAGATGACTGTGCTGCTAACAAGGTACGACAGCTTTGACGTACTTCAGATGTTAGTTGAATGATGCATTGTACCATGTTAGTTCAGTGCTAGCCTCTGTCATTGTTTGGGAAACGCACCCACGACTGTGTTCTAGACTAAGTCTGTGCTTTGATGAAACACAGACGAGACATTTTTTTTCTTTCAGTTATAAAAGGGGCAACAAAAGTACAAATCAGTGAAGCCACAACAACAATAAACACACTGGTAGTTGAGGAGTTTGAACTCTTTGCTGCATGTCTAGAAAAATAAGATGCAGCTATGGCAACGTGCAATTGCACTGAAGCTAGGCAGGTTTAGGTCTGGTTAGTAACTGGATGGGAGACTTCCAAGGAAAGCTTACATGTCTGCTGGAAGTGGAGGGCACAACAGGAGGTGCTATTCTTGTGCCCTGTGTGGATCTCAGTGCCTCATTACAGGAACAAGGTCACTGTACTGTATAAATGGTGCCATCTTTCATGAAACATGAAAGTGAGGTCCCGATTTAAGGTCCCTGAGAATGTCCTCTAAAAAAGTGGAGGTGTTATCCTGATGTTCTGGCTAAACATCCTCCTCCTAATTTTCCAAAACTGGCTTAATCCCATCACCTCTCTGTTTAATAGTTATCAAGGTGGATGATGTACATTGGTGGAGGTTGAGGGGACACTAATGTCTGTCCCAAATGTTAAAGCACTTTGAGTGTCTAGGATAAAATTAAAGAGATGTAACTGGAAGTGATGCGGCCCCAACATTGAGCCATTCTCACAGGAATAGAGATTTAATCTTTCTCACCAACTTACTTAGTTAGGAATGGGCATGCAAATGGTTCATGCCTACTGTAGTGCCCCTTGCTGCAGTGCTGAGAAACTTATGCTTGCGTTATATTTTGGCACATTTTAACATGTGACAATGCCTGAAATTAGATGTGAGTAGCTCTAAATTGGAGTAGCTCTAAATATTTTATGGCATTGTATTTTCTCTATAGGCAAATCAATTTGCACATGTTCATTTGGACTTGGATTTGAGGTGAATAGATTAGCATATCTAAAACGTGCAGATAATAAATTTTATTCACCAATACGTGTGATCTTATAATCCTAGAAACAATTGTAATCTTCTCTTCAAGGCATGTTGCATCAGTTCAGCTCATCAGTGTTCGGATGATTCTTTGCCATAGAATCATTTTGAAATAGAGATTTGTAATACTAATCACTGCTGCTGCTCCTGTTATCTGCTTCAAGTATTTTAACGTGTATGTCTCTTCCTCTCCCATGAAGATGTGTGTTCATTGCTTCACACACCTGTTTGTAGGTCAGTGTGTGTGTGTGTGTGTGTATGTGGGTCATTTGTTACTAGGTCTCACTAAGTAGTGTGGATATGTTTACTTTTTGTTAAGCATTTCTACATGTTAATACCTTTAAATGCAATTTTTTATTGATAGTCATAACTTCATTAAGAAAGATAAACTCGAGGCCCTGAGTGGCTCAACAGGCTAAGATGCTGACACTATGACCAGAGGATCACGTTGCCGGCCATTGGTGTCTCTATAGTATTATGTAAAAATATATATATTTATAGTATGTATATTTTATACACTGCTCAAAAAAATAAAGGAACACTAAAATAACACATCCTGGATCTCAATGAATAAAATATTCCAGTTGAAAATCTTTATTTATTACACAGTGGAATGCGTTAAGAACAAAATAACATAAAAATGATCAAAATTATTACTCAATCATACTCAAAATCTCATACCACCCTCATGGAGTCTGTTTCTGACAGTTTGAGCAGAAACATGGATATTAGTGGTCTGCTGGAGGTCATTTTGCAGGGCTCTGGCTCTGCTCCTCCTGTTCCTCCTTGCACAAAGGAGGAGGTAGCGGTCCTGCTGCTGGGTTGTTGCCCTCCTACGGCCCCCTCCATGTCTCATGGTGTACTGGCCTGTCTCCTGGTATCTGCTCCATGCTCTGGACACTGTGCTGACAGACAGAGCAAACCTTCTTGCCACAGCTCACATTGATGTGCCATCCTGGATGAGCTGCACTACCTGAGTAACTTCTGTGGGTTGTAGACATCACCTCATGCTACCTCTATGGTGAGAGAACTGACAGAATGCAAAAGTGACCAAAACATCAGCCAGAAAGGATGAGAACAGAGAAAAGGTCTGTGGTCACCACCTGCAGAACCACTCCTGAATAGAGGTTGTCTTGCTAATTGCCTCTCATTTCTACCTGTTGTCTGTTCCATTTGAACAACAGAAGGTAAAATTAATTCACAATCACTGTTCCCTTTATTTTTTTGAGCAGTGTATATATGTATAATATTACATTTTTTTAAAATCCTGTTTTTGTGGGTTTTATGAGCTGGAAGCCCAAATTATGTGAAAATAAACAAATAAATACTTTAAATCGTTTAAATTGTGGGACCTGAATCTAAAATCTATGAAAGTTTAACTTTTTGAATGGAATTATGGAAATTTGTCAACTTTTCCAAAATATTCAAATTTTTTGGAATGGGTCTGTATTTAACTCTTGGGCTGGGTGTAAAAACCTTTGCTAGAAATACTGGAGAAATGCTACTCCAAACAGCTGAAGAAGTGCTAGAGAGGCAGAGAAAGAATAAACAGGCCAGGTCAGCAATGAAATTTTCAAACCCTGCGACCAAAGGAGAGCCTCTAAGAAATGGAAAGACAGGAACCCTGTATCAGCTAACAAGAGCAGATTTGTGCATTGCGAGGTCAGGAGGAAGATGAAAGCAGACAAGGAAAACTGGACTGAATGGCAGTGGTATGGAGTAGAGTAGGAAATGACACAGCAGCACAAAGCTTTAGTTATCAGTGACAACAGTGGACGTCTCCTCCAGACATGCACTGTTGTTCTTAGCTGATGGACTGAATACTGCAAAGACCTTTACAACTACAAACTGCAGCATCCTCCAGGACCACCAGACAAGCAATAGAGAGGCTATGAATTTGCCAGTGTTCTGAGAATATTTTGATGGAGACAGTCTAAAGGGAGGAAAGTCACCTGCCGTGGATAACATCCTGAATGAACTGCTCAAACAGGGTGGGGAGGAAACAACAAAGTGCTTCACTACAAAAGGATCTGAGAACAGAAAGAATAGCCTTAAGGAAGAGACTTGAATACACACTGATACCTTCACATATAAAGGAATAATCCTCAGCCATCTGAAGACTGGTTATAAATTAATCAGGCTGATTATTGCTGTTTTTAGATCAGTATTTTTAAATGGTCACCCTGCACTCATTTACAGGCACATCTGCAGGCAGCCTTATCAGTGTAGCTGATGTACAACAATGGTAGAGCTTCTCCTAGTGTCAATTTCACTATTCTACAGGCAGATGAAGACATAACTGATAGGTATTCCTTGCGTCTCAAGTTAATAATTATTGTATTTTTTCTATTAATAATTTCTCAAAAAAATTATATTACAATAAATATATATTTAAAAAAATAATATCAGCATTATATACTGGCCATCGGCCTCCCTGCGCTCTAAATACTGGCCTCAGAATTGGCCATTGAAAAACTCATATCAGTCTACAAAATGTCATTGTTGAGAAGCTGCTGGCAGAATAACACACTGGCCTTAGACCTGGCAAAAGAACAGTTGAGCAGAATTTTAGCTGTGATATCTTGATAGAAAAGCATCTGCAGGAGAAGACAGACCTATTTCACAACTTCATTGACTTCAAGAAGGCATTAGAAAGAGTCTGGCATGATGGACTGTGGCATGTTATGAGAAGCTTATATCTTGGATGGCCCGATCTAAGTCATCACGGCACTGTACAAGTTCTGCACAGTGCTCCTTGATAGGTACAACAGTAGTGGCCAGAATGCGCAGGATTGATCACAGTAACAGCTTTGTGACCAAGTACAGACTACAAATCTCACATTGTTTCTGCTCTCCGGATGTGAGGAATGGACATTGCTTCCTGTTACTGAAAAGTCAAAAGTGAAAGTACACCATCCTTGATCAATGTGCTTGCACTTAACCCATCCGTGCACTAGGGGGCAGTTCACATACTTGCCCGAAGTGGTGGGCAGCGCATATCCATGGCGACCATGGAGACTGGTTGGGTGTTAGGTGCTTTGCTCAAGGGCACTTTAGTCATATCCTGAGATGAAGATTGAACTGGCATCCCTAACCACCAGGCCACAGCTGCGGTCCATGCATTAAGAAACTGCTCCTTAAATTCCTTGCTTGAATTAGGACTGTGATGATAACTGCAATATCATGGTAATCCAATGTTCACCCCTCTCACCCCAAATGTTTGCCGTAGTACACGAGTATGTTGCGTTATCACGATGGTATGAAAAAACCCATACTGCTACGGCCGAGTGTGTGGAGCACAGGCTGCTCCTTGTTCGGCAAAACACACATACAAGCAACCTTGAAGGAGGCTGAAAGTGATGCTGCCCAAGCAAGAACTGGCTGTCAGATATAAAAGAGTGGACCACCTTCCACATACCTGACCTGCGTGCCTCACTGTTCAGCATTGGCCTGTGTGGAGAACCTTGTTAGCTGCATCCGTCACAATTTGTCAACCATGTTCCGCCCATCAGTGGCGTACAAAGGACCTCCACTGTAGTGGACTCAAGTGGCTGCTTAGTGAGAGCTTTGTGTTGTTTTGCTGCAAATTGTTAGCTTTGATTAAGCAGAGTCTGGTATGGATTTTTGCTCGTTCATTTGGGAATTCTGAATTGGGAATTGTGTGTTGTGTGTTTTTACTTGAGCTTATGGGAAAACAAGGTTCACGTAGGCTGCTCCAGACAGGTATTCTCATATGCACACTCAAAAGTATAAAGGGAAAGCTTTTGACAGATGAGTGGCAGTTACGTCAGGTGATGAATGTCTTTCGGGATTGGCTAGAGTCGGAGAAATTGAGGCATTTTTTCTCTGCTCAAGCTGGAGGATATAGATTTGATATCAGCGCTCTGTGCTATCTGGATTCTTAACAGCTTCACTCTGCACATCCATGTTGCCTCTCAATGATTTAGAAAGCTCCTCTCAAGGAGCAGAACACTATGAACCATTACAGTCTGCCCACCATTGTTCCTAATTCTAATGATGTTCTGCTTAATGCTTCCCTGATCTTGCGGACACCATGTACTTCACATTTGTATGTTCCCTGCTCATTACTCATCTTATTCAATTGATCAGGTTATTATCAAGTCCTTTCTAATTTGTCTGGGCTATTCAGGTGAAAACAGTTACAAAGGCACACATTGGCATAGATGTGAAGCATCCCTTGTTCTTTTTTTCATGTGGTCGCCTCCTTATCTACATGAAGGATTATTATTCTGACCAAGCGTTCATTTCCCATATCAGAAAATAGCTGATGCGTTATCAAATGTACCCTAATTGTGTACAGTTTTATTTATTTTAATATGGTTTATGCGTTTACAGGTTTCCTGCAGGGTCTTAAAAAGAGTTAAAAAGTCTAAAATTCAGAACTTTAAATTTAAGGCCTTAAAAAGTCTTAAAAACGGCCAAATATCCATCCAAGGTCGGACATTACATTTATTAAAATCTTAAATTTTTACTTTTAATTCCAGAGAAGCGTAGTCTAATCGGAAGTTAGTTTTGCTAACTTCTGCTAACATCGACTAAATGCATCAGTGTAGATGTAGTTCTGTTTTCTGTGTTTTTTTGGTGGCTACCGGTGGGGGCTGTTGTCATTAAACTACAAATCCCATGATAACTGCATGATAGCATCTGTGAATACACTGTTGGCAACTTTCGTTGCTATATTTAGCGAGTTTTCAGACTTTTTTCAAAAAAAGCGACTAGCGACAAATCTAGCGACTTTTCCCGGTGTTTTTGGACGTGGCGTTATGTTTGTGCCACAATTCTGAGCGGGTGCGCATGAACATGAACTAAATATTATATACAAATCTCTCCTGCGCGCTCAACCTCTCTCTCTGGCTAATTGAGAATGACATAAAGAAGGAAGTCAAATGACCTGAGAAGGGCAAAGACAAGCTCGCGCAACTCAAAACCCTTAAAAACTGAGATCGGTGATAAAAAAAAGAAGAACTCGGACATGTGTAGGGTGAGGTTGTATTTAGACATGCTAGTGTTGCGTTGGTAAGGTTACTTGTATTGACAATGTAACTATTTTGATTATCTGTTCTAATATCAAATGAAATTAATCCTTTTCTATAACTGAATTAATAAAAATTAAATGTTTTGAGAATATCTGGGATCATTAGAATGTTTCTGACAATTTGTCATGTTGGTCTTAAATTTCACTGAGTGGTCTTAAAAGGTCTTAATAAAGTCTTAAACTTAACTTATGGAAACCTGCATGAACCCTGACTTAGTATGGTGTTCGCTTCCATTTGTTTTAGTACTGTTCCAGCATTTTACTCCATAGGCAGACAGTTTGGAAGTGTAAACGTATGTATATTTATGTGCATGAGAGTTTCCTTCATTTCAACAGGCACACTCAAAATTATGAGTGCTAATAGCGCACCCTTGTGGAGCATCACAGTCATTGTATCAGCCTACTAAACGTGAGCGAGTTAGTGATGGAGTAAATGAGTAAATGAGTGATTTGGGCTATTCGCAAGCACATTTTACTGCCTCCGAAAATTCTGGTTCGTTATGAGTGGATCATCAAATTTAGGAAAACATGAATTCTTACAAGAAGCAGAAAAAGAAGAAATTGTACTTCTGGGGATTTTTTTATCCCATTTTTGCAGTGAACACATACACTGGCGTGGAGAGCAGCTGGGTGTTAGGCACTTCAGCAGTGTATGTGAGGTGGGTAACTGCTGTTTACTCATGCCCTCTGCTCCCCATTTCCCTGCCCAAACCCCCCACAAGTCAAGAATCCCCCAAGTGAAATCTAATGCTAGTAGATAGATAAATAGATAGATGGATGCATAGATGGGTGGATCGAAAGATCAATAGATCTTTATTAATGAATCACTTTATTAACACCAAGGGAAAGTGTATTCCATCCTGACCTGACACACTTGTACAAGACGAGAGTCACTGAGGTGTCCTTATAGATCGTTAAAGCTGAATGGTCTAAGTCTGGATAGCATCGATTCGTTTCTGACATGACTGACTTAAGCTGCCTCTCCTGTTACTTGACACATCATAGTATGGTCTGTTAAGTACTGCTTTTTGTGCACTACAATGCATTGTTGTCCATTCTCAATCAGTGCTGAAATCCATGGCAAGAGGTATTTGATGTTCAAGGTGCTTTGCATGCAAAACAAAGGAAGTGCTGTTCCTGGCTTCCTAGAACTGAGACTCATGAATGGACTAAGAGTGCCATAACAGAATATGTACCCCAGTGTGACAGAAACGTTTAAGCTGTTTCACCTTTTGCTGCAGCAGATTCTGATGTAGACGTCTGTCAACTAGTGAAAAAATGGATAGAAGGGCAAAGGCAGGTCACAGTTTAAGATGGATACATGGTATTCCCTATTATACATCTCACAAGACTGCCTGAATACACAGTGGTTAGTCTAGTGAAATATACCTATATACTGATTTGTCATGTTGTTGTTTTGACCCATTAGCTAGAAGGAGACTCAGATATTTGTACTTTACCTGCACTATAAACATGTTCTGTACAGTCAAAACGTTTATAACGTGCATTTCAGTTACATGGACATTTTCAATTCAGTTTATTTACATAAATCCAATGTCCAAATAAAAAAAATTTCAATGTATGCAAATCCATTATTTTTTATGAATTTAAATAAAGATTTTTTAGACGTTTTCAATTCAGATGAAATGCTTATTTTTCCAATGTTTCTAGTTAATTTAAATAAAAATATATTTTTAGTGGGGCGGCTCAGGGGCTTAGTGGTTAGCACGTTCACCTCTCAGCGCTGAGGTCTTGGGTTCGAGTCCCCCTTTGAGCGGAGTTTCCATGTTCTCCCCGTGTCTGCGTGGGTTTCCTCCGGGGTCTCCGGTTTCCTCCCACAGTCCAAAAACATGGAGATCAGGTGAATTGGGTACTCTAAATTGACTGTACATGTGTGTGTATGTGTGTGCACCCAGTGATGGACTGGCGCCCTGTCCTGGGCTTATTTGAATAGTGATGCCCTGCCCTGCGCCCAGTGAGGGGGTAGGGGACTAACCGCGACCCTGATAAGGATTAAGCGGGTGTGACAATGGATGGATGGATATTTTTAGTGTATGCTACTTATAATGGAAATGTAATTTAAAATGACAGCTTTGGTTTAACTGTTTGCCTTCTAGCTTTGTCTAAACCTTACTCTCAGCCCCGGCACTACTCTATCAACATGTAAGCCTCAGAGATAAGATCCACGAGCAAGGTCCACATGTGTTTGTGTCTGCCGTCCTCGCATTCCCTAATGTGTAGGCACCCAAATATTGCCGTAAGGAAATGTTGAGCAGTAATTAGGAGTGTAATGTTGTGGGTTGTGTGTAAACCACCCACTGTGGCTGCTTTGTTGGGTGTGATTATCAGTGTTGCTTTGTATAAATGTCTGTGGGCAAGTGTAATAGGGTTGGTCTCTGTCTGCTCTGCTCTCTGCTCCTCCAGCTTGCTTCCAATTAACCATCCACACCAGCGCAGCATGCCTCTCCACAGATCAATACATCAGTAAGAGGAGAGAAGAAAAGCTGGAAAATGAATATTACACTGTGTGGACCACGTCAGACGTACTTCTGTTCGCTCATAACCTCTTGCTCATGGGGGTGCAAAGGGTCTAATTAGAGCAGCGGATGGCCTGGGGGTCATCTGACCGGGCACTTTGCTGAGAATTTGTGGCTGGAAGAAGAGATGGAGGGGGAGAAGACAGGAGGATGAATGAAAGCAGGCAGCCGCATGCCCGCAGGCCTTCCCTCTTATGTGTATGGGCAGCTCTGGCTCTCTGGCTCTCTCTCTCTTTCTCTCTTTCTCTCTTTCATGTTCTATATCTCTCTCTCGCGCTCATTTTCTTTCACGCCCTGTTTTCAATTAAACTTTTATGTTGCTGTCTGTCTGTGCAGCAATTAGAGGTGTAGGTCTGACTGACTGTGGAGTACGTAAGCATGCAATCAAACACACGTACAGCTCTGGAGAGTCGGCTGGCAGGCAGGTCTATAGAACATTCCATACATGCACAACTAGAGCTGCATTCTTATCCGGCGCTTTGTACACCTCTCTCTCTCTTTCCCTCACTATTTTCTTCCCTCTCTGTCCCTCTCACCCCATCTCTCTCTTCCTCCCTCGCCCTTTCTCCTCTCTGGCTGATACAGTATCTGCTGTCTGGTTCGGATCAAAGGGAAACGCGTCTGGCTGCTGCTCATCACCGCTGCGTGGAAGCTTAGAGAAATCCAGTGTGTTTATAGACTCGTCCACTGTACGCGGGTTCTCAGCCCACTCTGGAGCCTCCAGGGCTCTGTAATTGATATGAACTACCCTATATTTCACTGGAAGACAATGTGTATTTGGGTCTCTTCCTTCTGTGTGGTGCTGTGCTAAAGACAGCTGTTTAAATAATGATAACCTTTGCTGCATTTAAAGAGTATAGTCTCTGCTCTGGGCTCAGGCCTGTGTGCTCTTGTTTCTGAGAAAGCTTTCTTATGGAGAGAGGGCCGTATTGATTTGCAGGGCGTTCGCTGTATTACGTTACTTGTGTATTGAATGCACCGCAGTACACTGTGCCCTTCTGACCTTGCCTTTTTTTTGGCCTGCTTGATAGCCACCTCAGCCCATTCATTGTGATTCCAGAACACAGCAGCAGAGAAAGAAGCAAGGGAGGGGGAGATACCAGCCAAGGCTACGTTTCGCTCTAAGCCCCTATGCATGTAGGCCTGCCATTTGTGGCCCCATTATAGCACAGGGCGGGAGGAAATAAAGCAGGACCCTAACGATGCCCGCTCTCCCCCTAGACAGATGTCTTTTAAAAATAGCCATACCTGTTGGCAAGGACTGCAGAACTCTTTGTCCATTCCCCCTTGCTCATTTACATAAGGCACGTGCGTGTGTGTATGTGTGTGCGCGGCCGTGCTTAGGGTGGACACAGTTACATCACTAAAAAGCCATTTTAAGGCTTGCAGCGCTGTATGTTTGCCTGCACTTGGAGTGCAGGTTGGAGAGGGCACGCTGAGGGAAATGATAGACTGCTCAAAATTGCATCCATACAGACTGAGAATGTCAGGAAAGCTGTTTGTGTGTGTGTTGTGAGCTTAGATTTGTATGGCTGTGACCACTGTGGTCAAGTTAGCCACATAGAGTGCTTTATAGTGCCAGCATAGAGCTATCAGCACTGCCACTGTGGTTCAACGGGTCCTATGCCTGGTTACCGAGTACCACCTGCCCTGCACGGCTTAACGTTTTTGGCTTGCTATATTACACTGTACATAGGAAAATGACTAGGTATCATTAAAACCAAAAATGGGTGTGGCTTAAACTAAAAAGGCTGGAAATTGCTTTTTTTATATTTAAATTTTTGCCAAATTTCTCTCTTTCCCATTGTGGTAGTCGCCAATTAACCCAACCCATTAGTGGCTCTCCCTATCACTTTGCACTGTCCCTGATTCTAGGAGGGTGAAGACATACACACACCTCCTCTGCTGCGTGCAATACAGACACCGCCTCTTTTCTAACTACCGCTGATACACTGTGACTGGGGAGCCTCAAAACTCTAGTTTTGAATGGACCAATCAGTAGACACCTGAGCCAGCAGACACTGTAATGTGAGAGTGATAGAGCGCCATCTACCCACCCAGAGAGAGCACTGCCAATTTTGCTCTCTTGGGCCCTGGCAGCATGTCTGGGATTTGAACTCAATCCTCTGGTCGTAGTGTCAGCGTCTTAGCCTGCTGAGCCACTCGGAGCCCTGGAAATGGCTATATTTACTGACTGCCGACCACTGACATTAATGAAATGTATACTGAATGTGATTTAGGCAGCCAGTTGTCATGCCTTTGTTACCAAGGCTGACAGCGTCGATAGTAAAAATCTGTACTAAATGACAGAATTTTTAGTATTCAGCGGTAATTCAGTCAAAAGCATAAAAATGACCTCATGTTAATACATTCCATTGATTTGCATTGATTTGGAATATGATTTGCACCTTAAAATGAACAGCCTTAATTTAATG
>BRDA01003108.1:139004-162724 GCA_036984385.1 Crenuchus spilurus
CTCTCTCTCTCTCTCTCTCTCTCTCTCTCTCTCTCTCTCTCTCTCTCTCTCTCTCTCTCTCTCTCTCTCATGGATAAATACAAAAACAGGTTTTTGTTAAGATCAAAGGATGTACTGATATAACCAGGCAAAGTTCATAAACAGTAACAGCCAACAATAGCTGAGTGACATTCAAAAGACAAAACAAAGAACAAGCATAGGTCAAAGCCACAGCAAAAAATCTTATGTCTGCAACAATACTATAACTTTTTTCTGTTGTTTTCCATTAATGAACTAGTAAACGCAAACGACTGAAAGATTCCAAAAAATCTAATATTTAGATGTCATCAAAGGTGTCAAAAGTGTTGACATTCATGACTCAGGTAGAAGTACAGATACTAGGGTTTAAAAAGACTTTTATAGAAGCTGAAGTATCAACTTAAGCTTTTTACTCAAGTAAAAGTACAAAACTACTTAAAGTATAAAAGTAAAAGTCATGTAAGGTAAACAAAAGCCAAAATTTAGTCTGTGCCACAGGGGCATATAGTGCACTACCCCACCCCCCCACCCCCAAAATACATTTTTTCTAAAAGCCGTAATGACTATAATGTTCTATTAAAATGGTGATGTTGACATTTTTTGGGATGTACTGGCTTCCTGTTTCAGCTGCATATCTGCCTCTTAAAAATAAAACATTTGAGTCATTTAAATATATTAGTGATCATATATGTGTAGTACTGAGCTTACTGGAGAGAGACGAGACACGTGACGTGCAGGTGTGATGGATGGCTTACCAATAGGGTATCAGAATGGTATATGTTTATACTTCTCATCCAACCACAGTCACATTCACTCTTTCTGGATGGAGCAGTTTATCTGGATGTTTTTTAAATGATGACAAACCAAAATGAAATATGTAGAAATAACGAGGCTGTTTTTAAAATGTAAGGAGTAGAAAGTACCGATAATTACATGAAAATGTAAGTAAGTAGAAGTAAAAAGTCGTCTGAAAATAATTACTCAGTAAAGTACAGATAACCTACATTTCTACTTAAGTACAGTAACAAAGTATTTGTACTTCAGTACTTGACAGCTCTGGATGTCAGTAAACGTGTTGTGCTGCCTGACGATTGTAAACTCACTCCTGGCGTGTATATTTAAGCCCTGTAGTCTGTATGCATTGCTTATGATTCTCACAAGACATTTGACTTGCGTTACACATACAGAAAGCTTATATCCTCAGAGCTGGGTCATGCAGACCATAACTGTATCAGCTCTAGTGCCGCTGGGCTTTGTGTCATTTTCCATTGGCATGAGAAGCCATTCCCTTTAAGCTTGAGGAGCAGAAATACAGACTGATGTTTCAGTAAGCTAGACTACATCACACATTGTGCCTGTGGACTCAGAGAGGTATATATTGCCCTGACTGACTCGATGCCCTGCAGCTGCACTTTTCTTCACTTCTTTCAGTCTCTCATATCTCTCTCATGCTCACTCTCTTTCTGTCTCTCTCTCATAAAGTAGTGTTTACTCTAATTGAGTGGGGCTTTACAGGATGTGGGCTCATTAAGATGAATCATTTAAAGGGATTCAGATGCGTCTAGTTGGGGGCCTAAATTAGCTCTCTGTGCGTCTGGGAGATAAAACCATTGATCACGGCCCGCTTTATTGCTGTGTCACTCGCAGCAAGATCAATGCGTGGCGGAGTGTGCCCTGCTTGGCACACACACCCTTTGGAGGCTTTCTCGCGTCTCTCTCTCAGAGGCTGACTCTGTGCTTTTAATACACGACCCTGCTTTCTTTGCAGCTTTACGCCGTTCAACCGGCTTTACACTTCAAATCGATGTCAAGTCAGTTAATGAAAAGAAGTTTACACGGATCACAGTGCTTTGACACTCGTTTGTACAGAAGTTGTGCATGTTTTCATCGGTGGCATCTCAGTCAAATGGCATTCTTTACACAAGTGTGACCTCAAAAACATAAAAGACTGAACATGAATATTATTTGCCTGAAGAAAAAACATTTCAACTAAACCTCCAATACGGCCAACACTGGATGCATGAGCCTCTAAAAAATAAAAATAAGGGCACTTTGTGAAGCACTCGCAGGACACCCGATTCACTAAAAGAAGGGAAAAAAACTACTAGCTAGCTATCAGAACTCATTTTTAGCTTTTCTTGAGCCACTAGCTTTTCTCTGAAATCACATCACACTCAGGCTCCCCCATAATCACATGATGCTGTCTGCTCTACACAAGCAAATACAGAGGCAACGTCTTTGATGTTTTTGGCTTTCTTCGTTTCAGCAAGGGTGTAACTTTGGGTCCAATATTGGGGGGGGTTGAGGTGTCTGCCTATTTATTTATTTATTAAGTCATTTATGTATTTATTTAACTTATTTATCCTTGTATTTACTCTGCACATTAAACAATTAAGAAATTTTTCACATTTCTTCCAACAGTAACAAATATTTTACACTTTTAGAATCTATTATATGACACACCTAAATTTCTTTATTTTCCAAGTGTATGTATTTACCTTAAACCGTATGTATTTCATTAAACATTAAACTCTTTACTACTAAACACGTTCTGTATGTATTTTATGTATTCTGTATGTCATTTTTAAAAGTATCCCACAAAACCGCATCCCGCCACGCTTGAATTTTCACCCGCGACTGGATTTTCAAACAAGCCCATTTTGGCGTGAAAACCGCGAACCTGGCAACCCTGGCGCTGCTGCTTAGCGCCAACGGGTTGGGTGATACCAAGTTTTTGTGGGGAAAGGGGGGGTTACATTACCAAATGATTAAACATGCTAGTATTTTACCCAAAATTGATCATGAATAAAGAAAATTAACAAGTTATTCATGAAAGATGTTTTTGTAAATTGAAATTATGTGACTTTATTGGGGGGGTTATAGTGATTGGTTCAGATTATTGGGGGGGTCATAACCCCCTATCCCCACCGCAAATTACGCGCATGCGTTTCAGTGATGCATACCGCGCTTAATGCCAAATTTGTTGTGTCCGTGCTGAAACGACAGACTCATTTCTTGCTGTAATAATATGTTATGTGCTAGACTATCATTCAGATGTTTGGGTTCACCCATTAAACTGAACATTACCTATGACGACAACACACTTTTATTATTTTAGCTGTTTTGAGAGTACGACACAATTCACAAATGCTACTGCTCCAGTCTTCTGCTGGAGAAGGATTAGTACAGCTGTTTACTCTATGTCAGCATTTTTATTATTATTATTATTAACGTTACATTTATATAGCGTCTTTCTAGACACCCAAGGACGCTTCACAATTGACACACACTCCACTTACACACGCTCAACCACACGCACCGGCAAGAAGCGGCAGCCAGTCACACACAGCGTACTCTACCAGCCAACCATATCTAGGCAAATTTAGAGTAGCCAATTCACCTGATCTCCATGTTTTTGGACTGTGGAAGGAAACCGGAGTCCCCGGAGGAAACCCACGCAGACACGGGGAGAACATGGAAACTCCACTCAGATGTGGACTCGAACCCAAGACCTCAGCGCTGAGAGGCAAACGTGCTCACCACTAAGCCACCGTGTCACCAACTTATTTGCTTCATGGGATGTAAGAATGTGGTGGATATGTTAGCATCTCCTATTCAACCCATTTTCTTGTTGTTTATATACTAATATTCTGGTGTATCTATGATATCCATATGCCCTGGGACATTTTGTGCGAAATATGTTCTAAATATGATGGAGAACCACTTGTAGTAAAGTCTGTCACTGTCAACAACTTGAGGGATACGCCAAAACTGAGCTATAAAAGTCGTAACGCTGGTGGTGACAATGGAGCAGCAGTATTGAAATGGCTATAAAAAAACTTCTGAAATAAAAGTTCCAATTTAACATGAACCCATGCTTTTGAGTCGTGTGCATGTTTCAAACTATACACACAAAACAGCTGAAAAGAATTTTCTTCTTGGATGCTACAAAGTAGATGTTTTAAAGTTTGGAAGTAAAATAATGTGATTTTTTTTACAGACATCGCCCCAACTAATGTTCCCATAGAGAAGACAGACCAGCATGGAGACAGACTGAGGCATCGGCCTGCCTGGCCTACACACAGCGAGAATGACATCATGCCCCAGTTCAGAGGTGAGACTCGAGCATAACTCATAATCGCCATCTGCTGAATGTTTTCTTGCACTTTTTAAGCAAATGTTGCTGCTTTTTCAAAAAGTAAAACCACCAGCAGCCCTTTACATTGTGTACACATTTCACTGTAAATGTTCCAAAAGGATTTGGAATAAATTCTTATTTCGTTGTCATACATTAAAGGTCTCTGTTGTTGTTTTTGGATATTTTGTTACAATGAAATTTAAGGGCAAGTTCCCATTTTCATTAAACAAGCTTCCTCATCATAACATTGCTAGATAGAGTACAGTAGCACCACTTAAAAGATGATGGGGATTAAAATAGATTTGGAATGATTGTGTGTTTGTGAGTGAGTGGTGCACATCAAACAAAATGACACTGATTTATAATAATTAAACAACCAATCAGCTCCAACCACATCACGCCTTGTTTTGTGGCAAAATCTTTCACTTTAGCTGCTGAAGATCAAAGTATACTGATGTACATTTTTGTAAGATCCCAACAACTTTGATTATAAGCCTCTTTGCTTTCTCATTCACCAATTTGTTGTTCATTTCTTTCATGTTTTTCTCTCATCTGAGGCTTTAATGGACTCTGATGGCTACACACATTGCTTTGCCACTGCTTGATTGTGTGTGGGTGGCATTAGACACAAACATTTTACAGTACCTGCCATCTTGAGTTGTTCACAGTGAAGAAACATCCATTTCAGACTGTAGACGTACAGTAGAAGATGGTCATTTAAAGCAGTGCAGATTCTTTTTTTCTGTTTTTTTTTTTTTTTTTAAAGTCTTCTAAGAATGATTTGTCAGAACATCTGCTTACTCCTAGCTGTGAATAATGTGTGCTAATAAGTGTACGGTTTGCAGGTGACTTCGGGAGTCTACAGATGCCATATCTGGATGGAAAGACACCATTGCCCAGTGAGGACCCCAGCCTCCACTGGGCCTGGGTAGCCCTGCCCATCCTTATGATGGCGCTCACTATAGCTGCCCTGCTGCTGGTTAATCAGAGAAAGCAATGGATTCCTGTTCCGTGCTACCGCACACCCACTAAGGTAAGTCTATATTATAATCATCTATATATTACACATAGGCTTAGATAGCTCCTAGATCTGTTTAGTAGGTGTTCCTGAGCAGAAACTGAAACTGTCCCGGGACAAGATTTGATGATCCCTTGCATAATAATTTGGATATTCCTCAAAAATGGTTGCTTACAGTTATAAAAATTGTTTTTATAGTGGGAATTCCTACTGAAGTGTTTATTGTAAAGATATATTCTTTCAGAAGCATAGAATTAAATAAATATTTAGTGTGACCTCTTCAGAGTAAATAGTTATTTGTCAGCAAATTGGCATCTTTCCAAACTAGATGTTTTTTGTCCATAATGAGCAAACAATCTCAAACTAGCTGCTCTGGCTTGTGGAGCTGTGTATTCCTGTAATATACCAGTAATTTGAGGAATACTGCTCTACGTATTATTCAAATGTCCTAGTCAGAAAAATGAGAAAGGGCTAACTGTGAATGTGTTTGCCTTAAACAGCCCACTTGTCTGAATAACCAGCTGGTATATGTGGACTGCCAAAAGGGGACGAAGGTTCAGGTGGACAGCTCACAGCGCATGCTCCGCATTGCCGACCCGGATTCCCGCTACAGTGGCTACTACAGCATGCCCAAACACAACAACCTGCAGGCGGACAACTTCTACCAGACTGCGTGAGCGAGACCCAGAGAGAGTGTGAAAGAGAGAGAGACTGAGAGCAGGGTCTGCTGCCAAAAACAAAGAGAGCACATTACAAAACCGCTATGAACAACAAAGAAAAGGGGACTGTATAGAGACCCTACTTAAGAGTAACAATCATAATACCCATGTCAATAGAACGTCACTCCGAAACACACGCTAACAACTGACGGTCTCATCAGGACAGGATAACGTTACCAAGCCGGCCACTGCGGGAGTGTATTTATTTGAACCGGAGGAGCTCAAAGCTTCCCCAGAATATTTTTGTGCATTAGAGAATGTGAGTAAGTGTGTGAGTGTGTGTGTGTGTGTGTGTGTGCGCGTCTGCGTGGTTGGAGGTTTATAAAATCAAACGTACATATTTGGGATTAGGACAGATTTTTGTTTTCTCAAAAGTGATATTTTTTTGTGCATTCCTGCTTTTTTTCCCTTTTTTTCTCTTTTTTTTTTTTGAAAACAAGAAAGCTATTTGAAAACTATTTGAAGAAAAGAGAGAAACTCGTGTTTCAAGTGCTTTGTGCGAACGCTGAACCAAAGCTTCTCTGGGAGAGATGGGCTGAGCCCTCGGGATTAGAGGGAAGGCCCGTGAAGGGTAAAGAGTGGGGAAAAGGAGGAAACAGATGAAAGAAAGAAAGATTGTGGGTGTAGCAGATCTGAGTGAGCTCAGACCCTTCCCCATTTTCTCACCTGGTCACCGTGGTCCGGTTTCGCTCTTTTTCGCCCCTTTTGGAAGACGACTGGAAGAGAACTGAGAGAGCAGCTCAGTGGACTTTAGCTCTTCCCACTAGATGGATTCGTGTTGGTCTCTTTGTAGTATTTTTCTGCTTAGATACGTAAGCATTTTGTCCCTTTTTCACATAACAATCATCGGCTTCTTTACTTTGCGACGAAGGGCAGACTTGACTCTTTCTCACGCTCCCAGTGACGATATATTTTGTGACAAAAGGGTTGTTACATGGTATAAAGTTAATATAAAAGGTAGTTATACTGGTTTGATGAGTCTATGCTACAAGTGCTGCTTTTTTGCTTTGATTCTCTAAGCCTTGTTTTCTGGGGGTTGATCTATAGTAAGTATTAATTACATCCTCTAGGAAACAATGATGCAAGGAAACAGAATCAAAGAATATGATCAAACAACTTTTGCTAGGGGGTTTTGAGACACAAAACGCTCTTTAATGATTTTTTTTCTCTCCTTGTTGTTTTTTTACTGATTATGAACCTGCCTCCTCCTCTGGAAGCTTCGGAATGTTATTGAAGCACCTTTGTTCTCTGTTTTTCCTTGCTAGGGGAAAAAAAGCAGTCTACTTAAAAAAAATTGGCTTCAGAAAATCCTACACACATTATAGGAACATTTATGTACATAATGCTACGACGAAAAAGACCTGAACTATTGTGTGAGTATATATGTGTGTGTGTATGTTTGTGTTAGCATGTATGTACGTGTGTGCACACAAACGCACATGCATGCACACATTTACTTTGCTTCACCTGTAAAGTTCTCCGTTTCATTTTTCCTATTGAATGTATTTATGACTGAGAAAAAAAAATTAGATTTTTATCTGTGGAAAACTGATGATGACAGGCATTCCATTGCCTTGCTTGTTTGATAGTAAGTCGAGAGAAAGACGGATGAAAAAAGAGGCAGAAAGGAAAAGACAAACATCTCATTCTATTGTTATTTGTTTCCTTTTTTTTTTGTATTTTTTCCTTCGACTTTTCACTGGTCCTGGGCCTGTTTGTGGCCAGAAGGTGTATTCTTCAGCTGAGTCTCTTTACTTCTGCTTCTGGCATCCTGTGGCTCTCTGTTGTGATCTCTGTTTTCTCTGTGTTTTAATACTTTTTAAACATGCCCTCAGTGACCTGCCCTCATTATTTCGACTTGAGGGAATCCACAGTGTAAGCTTAAGGGCCATTTTGTTACCGTAGTAGCTCAAGTAATTTTTTACATGACCTGAGGGATCAGGTCAACACAAATACTTTAGAAGCAGAAATTGTGATCTGACGCAGTTTATTTTTTAGCCTCTGTTACATTAACTGTCCAGGCAACATTACACATTTTGCTTAGCTGTCTAATTCAGCCTGGTGTCACACCTAAAACGTAACCATGCTTATAAAAGACTGGCTAAAACAATCAATAGCACCCTCGCACATATATGTGCTAGCATGCTCGCTAAAGCTAAAGCTAGCTGCCAGTGTAGCCAAAATTAGGGAGCTATTATATTAGTTTAAGTAAAAGTGTTGTTTTCTTTTACTAGTTAATATAAGGAAGTCACCTCAAAGGCAAAAACATTTCAGGTCAACCTGGAATTTGAAAATAATAAAGAATTATCACCCTCGCAAACATACATGCTAGCATGTTACCTAGCATGGCTCCTCTGTCCCACAGTTAGGTTGCAATGTTGTCAATATAAACACACAGCTAGCACAACAACTTAAACATACAAAAGACAAGTACAAGTACAGATGTACTGTCTAGTAGGATGTTTTTCTGTAGCCTGGTTACGTTTCCAGGTAAATCGAATTAGCTCACTGTCACTAGAGCATAAACTTACCCAACAATCAAGCACTGTGGTCATTCTTTGTAGCTATATCTTGAACACATTTCACAGCAACTGTAGTGGGCAAAATGCCAATGAAATTACAAAAAACTGATTCATTTTGTGCTACAGAGAGAAGATTAATGTTGTTCCATTTACCTCAGAAGTGGGATGTTGGACCTGGAAATGAGGTTGAGTTGACCGTGTTTAGCTAAAGGCTTTGGAATTTACCACAACTGGCTTGACAGTCCTTTACCAATGCTATGGCAAATCTAATCAAAATATGTCTAGATTATCATTGCTAGCTTGGCCCAGGTTAGCATTGTTAGTGATACCAGATGATAACAGAGCTTCGAATATCATGGAAACACATCCATATATAGAAGTTGGACAGCACTATGTGTACGATTGGTTTAAGGCAACACAAGTAGATAGCAGTGATGATAAACTGTATAGTTCTGCTTTCATATACTGTTGATGTATGGTGCTGCCATCTTGGATTCTGAATTTGGGGTTTGGTGAGGTTTTCCAACTTTTCTGAGTAGGAAATCTGACTTGAGGTGGCATTCCAGTTGAAAACTCCTGCTTTGAATGTTGATATTCTGACATCTGAGTTCAAATGAAATTCAGCGTAAGTCCTCCCTCCCCTTTTCCTGCAAATGCATACTTCTGAGTCTTCAGGGGAAGTGGACGAGGGCATGTTAAGAATAGCATTGAAACGTAGAGTTTGAATAGCTGATCGCTGGTTGTTGCTCCGTTGTTCTTGGTCACTGGTCTCTGCAGGCTTCTGAACTACTGGAACCTCAGCAGACATAAGCTGTTGAAGAAAGGGGCGGGTCAGGGGAGGGGCTGTACACTTGTGATGGTTTTCTTGGTTGTACCTTAAATCTCTTGTCTGATGTTTGTAGAATTATACATTTTTGGCACTTTTATATAGAGAAATATGTATCCTTTAAGTTTCTTTCTTTCTTTTATTTTTGATTTTGAACAAATCCTTTTCATAGAAAAAGTTGCCCTTTTTGTTTTTCCTAAAAAAAAAAAACCTTGTGGGACCCTGTGCAGAGCAGCATCAGTTTATTTGTTCCAAAACTAAGCCAGGATGGAGCAGGTTGAAGGAAAAGAAAGTTACTCCTTAAAGTTTATGATTAGGTCAGATGTTGTAACAGGTTTGAAACAAGCATTACAGTTTTGTTTGGGTGCACAGATGCTGTGATCTAAGTAAGCTAAGGGGGCCATTTCCCTTTTATCGATACTCAAAGAGACGCTTTGCACCGCATCTCTGCACTGCACACAGGACAACTTATTGGAAGTTGACTTGCCGTCATGGCAAGTCACAAGGCATTACCGAGAGATGTAAACAAACAGCGTAATGGAGCGCTGTGAAGGATTGTTTTGTAGAATAAAACCACAAAGCCACATAGCTTCTACAAAGCAAATATGACAGACTTTAGTGAGGCGCATGCATAATTAATGAGTGGGGCACTAATGGAGGTGCTGCTTACTTTCAAGTTCAATTGCAATATCGCGCATGACAAAGCAACTTTCTTTTCTCTTTAGTCCTTCTGAGTAGGTTTTTGCTTTTATCTAATGACTGAGGAACGAGACTGATTCCACTTAAGGAGGATCTGCACATCCGAGGGGTCTCGCAGGGTGAAGTCTTTTTATTTTTTTAGTGCATTCTCCAAGTATTGTTGTAAATACTTGAGTGTCACTCGCCAAAACAGAACTTTAAAAAAAGACAAAAAAGGTTGGAAAGAAAAAAAATGAAATAATTTATTGTTTTAATTACCTTAATAATTTATTGATGAGCGGAGCAATTGAGCAGTATAGGAGTTTCAAACAAAGACACGGCTGAAATCACGCAACTTGTTTTGTTGTCATAGTCTCTCAAGAGTGTTTCAAAATGAGTTCAGAGATACAGTACATGCTTTTTCATCCACACTTAGGCTGTTCTTTGTTCTTTTCCTCCCCTACTTTCTTTTTTGTTTCTTTTTTGGAGCTGTTTCCATTTGGGAAAGCTGGGGGGGGGCTCTTCCTGCGTTCCAGTAAGTAAGCTTAATGAACTTGGAGAAGTTTCTCTCCTAATCTCCCTTCTTCCTTCTCACTCAGTCTATCCACAGGAAAAGAAAGAAAAAAACAGAGCCCTTCTCAAGTTTGTATACTACTGGTGTTTTATGATCATGTAAAAAGCAAGAATTGTCAATATTGGTGATGATATGACAGAGTTCTAAAGAGGGTAGATGAAGATTTGACTCAGAATTCCCGTAGCACAGCTGATCTTTTTTCAGTTTTCATGTATTATTTTGTTTGTTTCTTTGCAGCACAATAAATACTTTTTAAACAGTTGATCCCCTTTTGCTGGTTACTGAAAGCTTGTGTCTTGTTTGCACACACTGTCAATTTCATCATAAGCTCCTACCTTAAACTTCCACTGTACTGTAGGCTGTAGACCATCTGCTATCATGAGTGATTTGTTATCCATCCTCTACCCCATTTATCGTCGAGCCATTTCTGACCACAGGACCAGATATTATTTGGTTGGGGGAGGATTCCCACCACAGCAGTGACACTGGCGTATGTGTGTGAAGCTGCTGTGAGTGTATCAGACACTGCTGTGTTCAGAGGAATCCACTATCCAGAAACATCCAGCCCAGAACATCCCCATGGTCAGAAAATGACCACCGACGAAAGCCTAGATAAGGTCTATCACAAACTGCATCAACAGATGGCTTACTGCAGCTGTGTACACCAGAAAAGTAGATCCGTAAATAAGTTTCCAAAATTGCATGGTTTTTTTACATTAATGACATTTGGCAGACACTCTTATCAGGTGTTTTGTTTTGAACTTGGGCTGGTTGAAGACCAGCTGAGCAGCTGCACTCCGGATCAGCTGCAGGGGCCTGATGGCTCCCATAGGAAAACCATCCAGGAGGGAGTTGCAGTAGTCAAGTCTTGAGATGATGAAAGACTGGACATGCACCTGAGTGGCATCCTGATTTTCAATACATGTCAAAATTTCTTTGAACAAAAGACCTTGGAACACAGTAGGGAATTCCAGGAATTAAACTGGAATTGAGGAAGTTTTGTGTCAGGATAGAAGTAAGAGCATTCATATGCAAGAAAGATGGCACCTGTATGTCTTATCTTATTAAGTAATATTTATCTTTGTGATAATTACTCAACTGAACCACAGAGGGGAGACAAAGAGCTATGAAATATTTGCAGAACTGAAGAACATGTGAATCTCAAGCATCTACACAACCTGCCCACTTCCATTCCAAAGTGCTTTAACCAAAAACTATGTTCAGAAGTTCACAAATTATGAATAATCTTACATATGCTGACAATTTTGTTTATCTATAAAGGACTCATTTCTGTCCAAATCTCCATGAATTTTTCCATACTCCAAGTGTAGGCCAGGACTGTTCCCCATCACACCAGTCTCAATAACTAAATGGAGTAAAACATAATTACAGCATATCTACACTACCAGATAAAACAGGTAGTTTTAAAAGGTTGTCAGACAACCAGTTTACAAAGATGGCTTCATGAGTTAGTATGGAGTTAAATTTTTTAACCAAGTTTTGTCCTTTTTGGGATTCTCTAATAAAGCCTCCTCCTTTTATTCTGTGATTGTCTGTCTCTCACTCAGCGTAACAATACCAAAAATATGCAGACAGCAGATTCTGACAGTCTTCAAAAGGCTGTCTTGTCTAAGTATCAGCTCCTCGGATAACACCAACTACTTCTATAAAAATTTTCCCAGTCAGTCAACTTTCTCTCAACAACATGCTGAACATCAGGCTCAACTTCCGTGTATGCTAAGCAACATTCAAGAGCTCACTGAACAATTACATCATACAGCTATGGTGTCTGTCCCTACTCCTCTTGCTTTTTTAAGCAAGTATTTTTTGTGAGTAAGCCTGAGAAGTGCAACGGTGTACCTGAGAAATGTGGGGGATTTTTGCTCCAATGTGAACTATATTTTTCTAACCATCTGCCTAGTTCTGACTTGGCGAAAAAGTCTTTTGATGTATCTCAGCAGAGTGATAAGGGAATTGATTAGGCTACTGCTGTCTGGCCACAAATCTCTATTTCCTCTTTTGGCCAATTTATTTTCACATTTATTACAGTGTTTGTTCACCCAAAAGAGGATAAAGCTAAAGGAGAACTTGTGCCTAAGCTCTGACAAGGTCGGCGCTCAGTTTCAGATTATGCTCTAGAGTTCTGTGGTTGGAACAGACGTGCTCTATTGGTTATGGTCCTTAATGGTCTTAAGGAGGACATATTATCTGAGCATGCCTGCAAAGATGCTTCTCTGACTCTGGACCAACTTACCACTCTGTCCATCTGTCAAGATCATCTACTCAAAGAACACAAACCTAGATGCAGATCTACCACATATAAGCTACATGAAACCCAATATGGACCGGAACATATGCAATGTGACTCATCATGTCTCTCTCTGGAGGAGAGTTTCGTCAGAGGAAAGGTGCTGTGGTAATGCAGGCCATCTGGTGAAGGAGTGTCTACTTCGACCACAAAAATCTAAGGCTTCAATCCCTGGAGAGCATGCAGTTATTTTTGCGTGCTAAAATGGAGAGTGTGTCCACATTGGGTTTGATATCTAAATTATTTTATTGCTCAGCATAATATATTGCCCAAACTCTTCTTTCTTCGTTTCAGCTCTAATCAACTCAGAAGCCAGGGGGAACTTCATTCACCACTCCTTAGTTCAGAAATGGTTAATACCTATCTAGAAATGGTTAATTCCTATATTAAATATTTTAGCTTTAAAAGGAAAACCAGTTGGATCTGGACAAATCACTCGCATAACAAAGCCCTTTCAAATCCAAACCAGTGCATTGTATATTAAACAACTCCTCTTTTTTGTACTTAATTTCACATAATTCTCAGTGATACTATGACTATACATTTATCCTGGGAGGATCTACTTTATTGCATGGATAACTGTTTGCTTAAGCCTAAACTTACCTTATGTTCTACATCCATAGAGAGCTGTTATTCAGATGAACACCTATCTCCTGAATACAGAGATCCCAAAGAAGTCTTCAGTAAGGAAACATTGACTAAGTTCAACCTCAACACTCTTATAAGTGTTCAGTTGACCTAGAGGAGAATGCTAACCTACCCAAGTCCCATGCTTACTAACTCACACAGGAAGAGGAGCAAGCCATGGAAACATATATCCAATAGACTCTCATTCAGTCTACTTCTCCTGTTGCGCATTATGTCAAAAAGAAGGGAGTAGGACTATGTGATTGCATTGGTTATCACCTATATTTTACCTCTCATTCCTGCTGCACTGGAACAACTGCATAACACAACTATCTTTTCCAAGCTTAATCTCAGAAGAACATACAACCTCATCTGAATTTGAGGAGATTAATGGAAAACTGCCTTCATCACCCCCAAGGAACACTATGAGTATAAAGTCATGCCATTTGGACTCAGCATTAGTCCATCAGTTTTCCAAGTATTTATAAACTAAGACACATGATAGGTTATCCCATTTTTGCCTACATGGACAACCATCTTATTTTTTCTCCAGGCCTTACCAATCACATATTCCATGTCCAGCCAGATCCAGGCAAACCATTTGTAGTAGAAGTTGATGCCGTGGAAACTGGAGTTTGGACTATATTGTTAAAATGTGTAGATCCCACTAAACTACACATTATAGCATTCTACTCCCACAAATGCATAAAGAAATTATTGCATTTAAGACCATTAATTGCTGACTGTCAAATTAGCCTTAGAAGAATGGCATCACTTGCTCAAAAGTTCAAAACAACCTTTTTTGTTCTCACAAAGCATAAAAATCTTCAATATTTGCAAAGCGTCAAATGCCTTAACTCAAGACAAGCTTGCTGGTCCTTATTTTTCTCACATTTCAACTTCTCTCTTTCTTACAGACCTGGTTCCCATAATCAGAAGGCTGATTCCCTCTCATGGTTATACAATCTGAACAAACTGAAATTACTGAACTGTGGAGTATTTTACCAGATCAAGTGTTTATCTCCTCCATTCATTGGGAGATTGATTAGGAGATTAAAAACTCTATCAGAGAGACAGACATACCTACTTCTATGACAGACATACCTTCATACCTACTTCTATGACAGACATACCTTCTTCTGGGTATTACCCACAAACTAATGGACAGTGCAAATAGACAAATCAAGAATTGAAAAAAAAAAATCTAATAGCACTGTATGGACAATCCACGGACTGGTCTCATTACCTTCCCTGGGTTGAGATTGCCCAAAACTCTCTAATTTCTTCCTCTACAGGTTTCCTGCCTTTTTAGTGTGTTGTAGGTTAACAACCACCACTAGCACCCTGGACAGTCACCCAATCTGCCTGTCCTGCAGTTGATGAGTGGATGCGATGCAATGAAGGTGTTTGGGAGACTATACATCAATGGATTGAGGAGGTACTGTCTCCTCACAATAAGGAGAAGGCTGACAGAAGATGGGGTTCCACACCACAATTGCAGAATGGATATCATGTTTGGTTTTCCACCAAGATTCCACCAAGACCACCAAGCCCTAAAGACATAGGCCCATTCAAAATAAAGAAAAATCTTAATGATGTAGTTTACCAACTAGAACTATTCATTCGTGACAAAATTCTTTACCATTTCAATGTTTCTCTTTTAAATATTTCATAATGTTCCAGGTCCCCTTGATGTGACCCCGTCTAAAGTCTCTTATCCCTCTGCCTATTGAATTTGAAGATTCCCAGATCTATCAAGTCTGGGCTCTACTGGACTCTAGGATCCAGAGAGGCCAAATCCAATATCTTGTGGATTGAGAAAAGTATGACCCTAAGGAGCAGTGTTTTGTTCCATCTACTTTCATCTACTTCTACCGGGCTTTTAACACTGCTTTCCAGATAAGTCTGCTCCCCATGGACGTGGACATCCGAAACTCCCACTGCATCCTTTTTGGGATTCTCCAGTAAAGTCTCCTTTCAAGTAAAGTCTTATTCTGCAGTTGTCTGCTAACTCTCTATCTCACACTCAGCATATTTTGTGTCTGTCCTTGTTTGCGATTTGCTATATGTGACAGATTACTGTTATTTGGATTGTGAACATGAGCAGCACAGCACCAGGGCAGACAAAAACTTTCAAACTTTCCACCACCATAACCTGAGAAAGTAATGGGTAAAAAATTCTGTGCTGAAGAAGAGATGGTGGTCCAGCCTCACCTTAACAGATCAGACTCCATTTTCATAAAGAGACAGCTCTCTAAACTTTACATTTTAATCATAAATAATTCCTCTTTTTATTAAACAGTTGTCAAGCAGAGGAGCTGCATCTCAATCACAAGTGGTCAAAAATTAGAACATTTACAATACAATATTATAAGGGATGGATTCAACGGTTCTTTACTAAAGAAAATGGTTCTATATAGAACCATGAACCCCAATGGGTTAAAAGCATGGTAAAAGTGTTCTTCAGATTGATAAGATAACTATATGGTTCTATATAGAAACATTTTGCAAATGGTTGTATATAGTCCCAAAAAGAGTTCTATTATTACAAGTTTGACCTAGCACAATAGCAGAACCCTTTTTGGGGCTATATAGAACCATTTTTTAAAAAAGTTCTGTATCCTCCTAAGACCCGAACTCTTGCATGGCATGCATCCTTTTTTGGGCTGATTGGCACCTGATTAGTGTAAAAATAAAAAATAATCTTTTAACATGATGATTTCTGAGGTGGCAGTATAATGGCCTCATAAGAGGACACCAGGCAAAATTTTGTTTTGTGGTCTAAACAACCCAAAATGTGATGTCCACATATGTGGACATGCCAGGTCCTAGGAGTGTATAGAACCATTAACACTTTCCTAATCAATCTGAAGAACTCTTTCACTATGCAAAGAGCCTTTTTTTTGAGTGTTCATGGTTCCATATAGAAACATTTTCTTTACTAAAGAACCTTTGCGGAACCATCATTTTAAGTGTGTAGTTTTTTTTATATACTTTTATCCACATTTTATGATACAAACAAAATAATTAATGCAGATGTACAAGTAAGGAGTAAACCTCTCCAGAAATTAATAAATAATCCCATTACAATTTTTGAAAAGTAATTTTTCAGTAATTTGTATAAGATTACATTTTTGATTAACTATCCTACACTGCAGCAAAAGGATCAGGAGCCATTTTCCATTCATCTGACCTATTATACTGTTTCTCCTGTGCCATTGAGCAGTGTAAGGATGACTTCCAAAATGCAAAAGTGTAATGCTTTCACTGGGTGCCAGTGGCATATGGAGGACCTGCAGGGAGAATGTAAATCCATGTGACACCCCAGTATATAGTTTTGCTATAAGGATATGCTATAGACAACTTAATTGAGTTCAGTTTAATGCTGTATGACATTGAGCAGCGTACTGATCCATAGAGAACTACACCTGCGGGTAATTGAGGTCTGCTGTGATAATAGAAGCAGTCTGTAGCATGAATGAGTGAGGCTAGGATGAGCAGACACACAATGTTCTGCTGGTCCTCGCTTAGGCTCGTGTTTCAGGGTTAGTTAGACTCAGTTTCACGCTCCATTTCTCTATGTCATACGACAGTAAGGTAGAAATATAGGCCAAGGTATTCCAAAAAAAGTGCTTTAATTTGTTAGGAGGACTGTCTCATATACAAAAAAAAAAAACAACCCAAAGCACAATTTCATGCCCCCCCACACACACACACACACACACAGACCACCCAAGTGCATGCAGAGAACCACGGATAAAGTCGGCAACAATTACTGGCCTTTCCCTGATTTTGGCACTCACACAGCCCTACACCAACAGTAGTCCTTGGGCAAGACTCTTAACGCTACATTTTCCTCCACATGTAACACGATTGTAGCTGCAAGTCACCTGCCAAATGCCTAGATATGTTAATCAGTATGACAAAACCCAAATTGGGTGGCACAGTGGCTTAGTGGTTAGCACGTTCGCTTCTCGGCACTGAGGTCTTGGGTTCGAGTCCCCATCTGAGCGGAGTTTCCATGTTCTCCCCTTGTCTGCGTGGGTTTCCTCCCACAGTCCAAAAACATGGAGATAAGGTGAAGTGGCTGCTCAAAAAAATTACCCTGGTGTGTGAATGAATGCATGTATGTATGCCCAAACATAGTTGGTACTCTGTCCTGGGTGATCCCCCTAGTGCTTGATGCAGTCCTCCAGGTGGACGGTCGCTTCCAGTTGAGAGTACACTGTGCACGATTGGCTGCCGCTTCTCACCGGTGTGTGTGGTTGGGTGAGTGTGTTGATTGTAAAGCGTCCTTGGGTTTGAGAAAGGCGCTATATAAGTGTAACATTCATTCATTCATTCATTCAAATAAAACAGTACACTAATCAGCCATAATAATAATAGAGCTAATATGCTGTTGGTCCTCCATTAGCTAGCAAAACTGAGTCATGGACTCTTCAAGACCTCTGAAGGTGTCCTGTAGTATTCGTCAGGATGTTTGCAGCAGATCTTTTACATCCTCTAGGATTTGAGGTGGAGCTGCCACAAAATTGGACATCCCACAGATGCTGGATCAGATTGAGGTTGATCAGTACCACTGTTGGTAGGCACTGACCGCTACTGACGGTAAGCACTTCATGGTCTTTGCCACTTCCGAGACTCTTCGGCCAAGTCTCCTGGCCATAACTATTTGGCCCTTGTCAAAGTGATTCAATTCAACTTCGAGTGGTATTAATGTGGCTGATCAGTGTGTATTGTAATGTTTATTGTCTATGTGCCAGCATTGTGTTCTTTTCAAAGTAATCCCAAGTGAAATCAAACCGATTTCAATTGTGGTAAACAGTGATGGCAGTAACGCGTTACTCTAATTTTACCGTTTTTTCCAGTAACGAGTAATCTAACGCGTTATTATTTCCAATCGAGTAATCAGATTAAAGTTACTCACCTAAATCATGGCGCGTTACTATTTTTTATCATTTCCCTTTTTACTACATATATATATATATATATATAGATATATATATAGAAAAGCCAATACAGATTCAGCATCTCATAAAACTGTCTCTTTATTACTGTCCCAACAAGACTTAGCACAAAGGCCGCACCCCACCACACAATCTGAACTATGGATGTCCCCAACATTACTGTACGTCTCATTAATGGTAAGTCTGCAAACAGGGGTCAGTAAGTGATGTAAAAGAACATGAGAAGATAACTATACAACTATTACACTGAACTAACACAAAACACTCACATAACAGAATTATCCTTAACAAAACACAACAGTCCCTAATTATGCAAAACCCACAGGGGATTCTGGGAAGTGATGTCACTGACTCTGTGGCCACGATTAAGCTGACACTACAATATTTTTACTTTCTTCTTACAATTTTACTTCTTCTTGCGGGATTGTGACGCAAATGTAAACAATGAAAGGAAGGGTTATTAAACGAAAACGCTGGCTACGGTCTTCCACAGCCTTAGACTCCGTGCAAACTCATTAAAACACAGCAGCAGTTTTCTTAAAGAGACAGTAACCCTTTATACTGACACTACTATACTATGAACTAACACATGAAACATTAATTTATCTAGTTTAAACCAAAATATTACAAAAACTGCCTCATGCAATCAAAATATCTTAATAAACCAATAGTCAAAAAATTTAATTACAATATTCACTGTTTTGTTTTGTAAAACCACTCCTTTCTGCTCTAATGCTGTGGACAACAGGTTTAGTGTTCAGTTTTGCCAATACAGTGTTAACAGTTGAATATGTCAGGTCAAGAAGGATTTATAAAAACAAGTATTTATGTTAAGTGAAGTCATTAAAGACTATTTTATTTTTTTATTTAAAAATATATATTTAAGATAATTCAAGAGAACCTATCTTTTATATATAAAACATGTATTTTTTTCAGGAAATAGTTTTTAAGTTCAACTTTAAATGTCAGGAGAATACATTGTTGCTCTTAAACATGCATTTCCAATATTTGTCATTTTTTATGTAGAGGTGGTGATGGGGGGGTGATGTCTGTAGCCTCCGAAAGTAACTAATAAAGTATCTTGTAATCTAACTTAGTTACTTTTAAAATCAAGTAATCAGTAAAGTAACTAAGTTACTTTTTAAAGGAGTAATCAGTAATCGGATTACTTTTTCAAAGTAACTATACCATCACTGGTGGTAAATTACTGGACCTGAATTAGGTTTCAATTTGATTCAGTTCAGTTTCATTCTGTTGACATAATTTATTGTTAAAAGTAATATAAACACAAATAACAGTTCTCCAAAAAAATTGTGAGTTTTTGACATCAAACCACTAAAATATGTAAATGTTTTTATTTTAATCTGCAAAGATAAATGTAATAGTGTGAATAGGAAACTACTGTATATGGCTGCATAATCAAAGCCGTGTGGGATAGTCAAAGTCATTTCTATGAATTTGGCCCAGTTGCGTAAGGTTACTTTGTTGAGCAACAGTGATATTTAAATGTCTAGATAATCCACACAATAATCCACAGTCAAATAAAAACACCACCTACAATATTTTTCCGTATGTCCCCAATTTTTTTTCTGTGGTGAACTACAATAACCCTGTGTGTGTGTGTGTGTGTATTCCCATGTATTTGTACAGCTGTAGATTTTGCGATACAGAGAGTATGCCAGCCATGACCTTTTTGACCATTTTCATTTTCATAATTGACCAGGCATGCCAGAAATGTCCATCAGCTAATCCTCTTACTTTGTCCCTAATGCCGGCTCTGTCACAGAAGCTCCATGTTAATGTAACAAGCGGCTCAGCACTGGCTGAAGCGAGACTGAGCCAAGGCCTGACGCTCCCTGCTGGCAGCCTTCAAGTCTGTAGCAGTTAAAAGTAACCTGAGCAAGAGCAGCATCACATCTGATTCAATTAGCCAGTCTTTTAAAGTTGAATCATGATGTATCATGTCTGATAATCACTCGTTTTTAGGCTGCTGTAAGGCCTGTGCAGAGGAATATGAGGTCGGTGTTGTTCGCTGAGCTTGAGGGCAAAATGCAGAACTTTTTGTGGAACTAACTGGTTTATGCTGCTTTGCATTTGAGGCCACAGGCACCCACAGGAGCAGCACTAATTCATTATGTGTGTTACTTTTGCCTTAAATGACATTAGCTACAGTATGGGCTACAGCATGGACCCTCAGTTCATTCATATACTTGTAAAGATCAGGCCTCTGGTTTTAAAACCTGGGGTTGTGACTTCAGGATGAATATACAGTGACTTGCAAAAGTATTCAGACCCCTTGAACTTTTTCACATTTTGTCACCTTACAACCACAAACTTAAATGTATTTTATTGAGATTTTAAGTGACAGACCAACACAACGTACCACATAATTGTGAAAGCAGGGAAAGAAGAAAACCATTGTCAAAAGGAAGACATAAGAAGTGCTGTTTGCAGTTTGACAGGAGCCATGTAAGCTTGTAAACAGCACTTCTTATGTCTTTCTTTCAACAATAGTTTTCTTCTTGTCACTCTTCCATAAAGGCCAGATTTGTGGAGTGCAGACTTATAGTTGTCCTGTGTACAGATTCTCCCACCTGAGCTGTGGATTTCTGCAGCTCCTCCAGAGTAACCATGAGCCTCTTGGCTGCATCTCTGACCAGTGCTCTCCTTCCTGGATCTGTCAGTTTAGGTGGACGGCCATGTTTTGGTAGGTTTGCAGTTGTAGAATACTTTTTCCATTTCTGGATGATGGACTGAACAGTGCTGCTCCTTGGGATGCTCAAAGCTTGGGATGTGTTTTTATAACCTAACCATGCGCGTAATTTGCAGGGGGGATAGGGGGGTTATGACCCCCCTAATAATATGATCCAATCACTATAACCCCCCCAATAAAGTCACATAATTTCAATTTACAAAAACATCTTTCATGAATAACGTGTTAATTTTCTTTATTCGTGATCAATTTTGGGTAAAATACTAGCATGTTTAATCATTTGGTAATGTAACCCCCCCTTTCCCCACAAAAACTTGGTATCACTCAACCGGCTTGGCTCCACCAAACAGCAGCGCTCCCGTTTGCAGGGTTGCCAGGTTCGTGGTTTTCCCGCCAAATTAGGCTTGTTTGAAAATCCAGTCGCGGGTGAAAATTCAAGCGTGTCAGGCTGCGTTTTTTTGGGCTACTTTTAAAAATTACCGCAGCTGCCAAAAAACAACAAGAAAAGTAGGTGTTGGAAGATTAAATGCAACAATACGATCGAGGAGAACATAACGACATAAGGAAGTACAGCCTGAAAAGGAGAGAGAGAGAGAGAGAGAGAGACAGAGAGAGACAGAGACAGTTCCTTTTTTTTTGCTAATTATGTTACTATTAAATGTTCTTGACTGGGATATGAAACTGTTATAAAAGAATTAATAAACACTAATGTTACCATATTATTAATGGCTGATAAAAAATCCCTTATAAAACAAAATACTAAGTCGTACTCATAGTTGTTTTGCCATTTGCTTCAAACGTGTGACAGACATATTTTGGGCTACTTCAAGGTTCTGAAGGGTGGGTTTTAGACTGACTTTGGAATGGATATTTTTTGTTGGACCTGGCAACCCTGACCGTTTGCTTGCTTGTGCAAGCAGCTGCTGGGGGAGTGGGTGTCATAAGAAAAAACGAAAAGAGCACCAAAAAGTGGACAAAAAACATTTTTTCATTGTTGGTCGACAACACCGCCTTGTAAAAAGCGGAAAAATTAAAATGCGGTAAATGTATATGTATTGTTAGCTGATGACTGAATAACTATGCCGCTGTGTATCAGACACACCATGAATACCCGTTCAGGTATTTTAGCTAGCTCCGTTAGCTGGCTCTGCATTTCTTAATTGTTTAAGGTGCAGAGTAAATACAAAGAAAGTTAAATCCTAGACAACAATCCTAGAATTTACATACAATTAAAGAAAATAAGTTGAGTCAATCAAATGTTATAAATGTGATTGACTCAACTTATTTTTTTTTAAATTGGACTTAAATTCTAGGATTGTCAGCAGAACTTGAAATATGCATCTTGCAGAACTTAAATTAGACAAACTTAAAAAAAATAGGTTCAACAGATCACTAAGATTTTTTTAGTTGGTGAGACTTTTTTTTACAGTGTAGTAAAAGCATTACAATGTATTTCTAATACGGTTAACCCAAAATCTCCTGAATCCTTTTAGAAAAGTAAATGATTTAATTAATAAATAAATATGCAGACAGCTCAACCCCCCCAATGTTGGACCCAAAGTTACGCCCTTGAACCTAACCCTGCTTTAAACTTCTCCACAACTTTATCTCTGACCTGTCTGCTGAGCTCCTTGGTCTTCATGATGCTGTTTGTTCACTAGTGTTCTCTAACAAACCACTGAGGCCTTCACAGAACAGGTGTATTTATACTGAGACTAAATTACACACAGCTGGACTCTATTAACTCATTAAATGACTTCTGAAGGTAACTGATTGCACTGGATGTTGTTTAGAGGTATCAGAGTACAGGGGGCTGAATATTTTGGCACGTCGCACTTTTAAGATTATTTTATTTGATTAAAAGTTTGAAAACCGTGTATCATTTTCATTCCACTTCACAATGATGTTGTACGTTGTGTTGGTCTGTCACTTAAAATCTCAATAAAATACATTTAAGTTTGTGGTTGTAAGGTGACAAAATGTGAAAAAGTTCAAGGGGTCTGAATACTTTTGTAAGCCACTGTATACAGCTTATGTGCTCTCACAGGTTGCATTTAAGATTTCTTTAAAGAATTAAAAAACTGAATCATTTAAAACTCAGGTTTAGAGGAGGGAGCTCTAATCCTGTTCCTGAAGGCCATTAGTGTCTGCAGTGTGTCTGTAGCCAATTGAAATGACACACATACAACAATTTCCCATTTTTTCCCTTTTTGCTGCTTATCATTTGCTATTTATTATTGTTGTTACACACATTTGAAAATATTATGCTATTATACTCCAATTGCTTTCACTCAGCTCACCAAAAAGATGCATAACAAGTACAGGAAGAACGTGGAACTTAAATAGCCCAATTCTTTCCCTAAAAATATACATCACTAAAACTTCATCATTGATTTTCATTATGATGAGTCCAGTAACTAAAGATTGTTTTTTAAAGTCCAAATTATCAAATCTCAGTGATTCCCTAATTAAGAACTGTAACTTGGGCAGGTTGAGTGGAGCTGAATGCAGTTTGAACGAGTTGAGAGAAGATTTGGTGATGTATTTTTATGGAAAAGGTCGGCCTTTATAGGTGACTGTTGAGTCCTAGTGTTTGTCATCAGTACCCTGCA
>BRDA01003110.1:602-21006 GCA_036984385.1 Crenuchus spilurus
GAATTTCTTCATGTGGCTGTAATGTATTTTAGGGATTTACAAACCTAAGTGTGTTGTGCTGTAAATGCTCACCTGCATTGTAAATGAGTGTCACCTCCAGTGTATTTGAGATTAATAAAAGGTTGATAAATTCACTGATAGACCATAACCTTCTCTACCAAGAGGTTCCACAGAGGATCTAGCCAATCTGCTGTCATCACACGTTCAGTTAGTGATACGGGGCTGCAGGCTTTCAGGGGTCGACTGCTGTCACATCTGTCCTCAGAGTTAAATTAAAAAGAACAGCACAGTAAACCCACACTCAGCCTCATTTTAATATAAAATACGATCATCTCCTGCTTAATCCTGGTCTGGGTTAGTCCCTTACCCCTTCACCAGGCACAGGTCAGGCATTACACTATCCTAACCAAGCCCAGGACAGGGCACCAATCCATCGCTGGGCTCATTTAAACTATTTTAATGTAAGTGATGTAATGTCATGTTACATTATGTTACATTATGACCATCTGCAGCCACTACAGGGATTTGGCAACACAGGATGCCGTGGAGTCTAGAAGAAACAAAAATCTGCACAAATCATGCAGCTGATATAAAAATTTTTCCGAAACTGAAATTTCAGGTGGAGCAGAAAGTTTGAATAAGAATCTAAACTCAGCTTCATGCAGAAATCACCAGAAGCAGCAGAAATCACCTGAAACACGTGTTTCCTTTGTGTGTGGTGCCGCCGTCAGTATGAATCCATTCTGTAAGGAAAGTTGTTCTGATTATGACCTGGTGAGGAATGATCTCCTCCCGGGATGTCACAGATGTCACATGACCAGATTTACTGCATGTATAAATAACCCATATATAACAGCAGTCAGCTGTATCAGAGTGTATGTCTACACTCACTGTTCATTTGAGCTCCACTGAGCACACAGGTGCACTTTGTCATGACTCGTTCTCAGTGACGCTGATGTGGTGGTGGTGTGTCAGAGTGTAAGTTTGCTATTGATGCCAGAGGAGAACAACCACCCCAGTTAGTGATACAGAGCAATGGACAAGCCCCAGTGGACCAGTTATCTTCTGTAATGAAGAGGAAAGTGTCAGAGTGGTAATTCCACTATTACGTAGGTGATAATAATCTGATTTTGGTTTTAAGTGGCTGAAACGGGCTTGTGCTCATGCGTCCATCCTGTATGTGAGTTTACGTCACTCTAATAACGTCTCTTGTTGCGTAAGAGAGATGAGATGATACCCCTGCAAACGCTCAGAACTATCTGGACTCCTGCTGCTTACACAAGGAGGGTTTGAGGACGACCAGCCATGCTAACCGCTGTTATACTGACCATCATCTGCTCCACGGCAGGTAGGCCTCCAGCCGAGCTTACAGGAGGAGCTTAACGCAGATCAGTTTTGTGTTTAATGTTAAAGTTCTAACTGTGTGTGCTGTGGTTCATCAGGAACTTAAAGAGCTAAATAAATATGCTCATATAACACAGGAGCACTTGTGGTTCTGGACCTGGACACACTACATCAGTTCAGCTTGACCTTTGCTGCTACTGTTACTGTGGTAGTGCATGTGCAGAAGTACAGTAAGAACATCTGAGCTCGTCCGTCTTTCCTGCTGAAACTTTCTTTACTTCCTGTCTCACGGTGGATGTTTCCTGATCTCTGTACTGCATCGAGCGACCCTGAGCACAAACATCCTGCTTGAGACGAACCATGCAAGAACAATACCAGAACGTTAGTTTACACCCATGTAACACAGAACAGAATTATCGTTCTTGCATGGTTCTGTTAAAGGACAACGTTCCTAGAACGTTCTCTGAAGGTTTTGACTAAAGTTTGAACAAACCTAGATATAACGATCCAAGCTAACGTTAGCCTAACGTTAGCCTAACGTTGAACAAATGTTCCCTGTTTGTCACCTGATGGGGTGTATAATAATAATAACATTAAGGGAATGTTCAAAGAACGTTCTAGCCTAATGTTCACACCTAACGTTCTGATAACTAAGCCAGAACTCCACACCATAACGTTAGCATAACCTAAATGGAACGTTCTCGCAACGTTCTTGTGTTAGCTGAGTATGCTTGCTTGAACAACAGGGGTGTGATGGGTTTGAGGCGTCAGAGAGTTGAGACTTGTACACACACTGTATGTCCAAATGTTTGCGGACACCCCTCATAACGAATGAGCTGATGTACTTGGAGTGGACACAGGTGTAAAAATGATGGACGAATGTCTGATTATTATGGTCTGTAATGAGTGTTTTGATGAGGCTGAGCAGGTACATTAGTGTATGGTGTTACAGCTCTCAGTAGAAATGACTAAACTCTGTTTTCTGCTGTGTTTAGAGATGACCGGGGTCAGGATGGTGGACAGTCAGGACCAGTGCACTGGGACGCCGGAGGTCCTGTCTGAGGGCCAGTGGAAGAGGCTGAGCAGCTACTACTTTGACTATAAAAGCATGTCGTTGCTGTGTAGAGAGCTGGACTGTGGAGATGTTACTGCTGTTGCGTTTGTACCTGGAGACACACCGTCCCTTACACAGTGTGACGACAAACAGCCGAAGTGCATGAGATCTCGTACATTCATCCCTCCTGATTCCTTTAACATGAACATAAACATCAGCTGCTCACGTAAGAGCTTTAATGTTTTGGCTCATGTTCCAGTATGACGCATACAGTGATCAGCCAGAACATTAACACCACCTCTTTGTATCTACACTCACTGTTCATTTGAGCTCCCCTGAGCACACAGGTGCACTTTGTCACGACGTGGTGGTGGTGTGTCAGAGCTGCTGCAGAGGTCGCTCACTGTCCTCTGTTAGACACACCTGCCCTGCTGGTCTTGTAGATGTAAAGTCAGAGACGGCAGCTCAGCAGTGTGTGCTGTGGAGTTTAAAATGACAGTGTGTGCAGACACAAGGTGTGTGTACCTGAAGTGGCCAGTTATTCATTATAATTTTACTTTATTTTGATCTGTATGTTCTCAGACTCTGTGAGGCTTGTGGGTGGAGCTGGCCGCTGCTCTGGGAGGGTGGAGGTGAAGCTCCATCAGTCCTGGACCACAGTGTGTGAGGCTGACTTTGACTGGCAGGATGCTCAGGTAGTCTGTAGGGAGCTGGGCTGTGGTCCTCCTCTAACTCTACAGGGGGCGCTGTTTGGAGGAGAGAAACATCCATTTGGAGACACTGTGTTCCAGTGTGAAGGCACAGAGAACCGTCTTCTGACCTGTAGAACCTCAACCAGGGAGCAGAAGAGCTCACCTGTAAAAGCTCTGGGCCTCACCTGTTCAGGTAAGAACTGATCACATGATAGACAGGACACTGATGATGATTATAGACTGAAAGATTAGATTTAGATTTTGGGCTCTGAGGGGCTCAGTGGACTCTGAGGATGGTGAGGATGTCAGTCACGCTGTCTCAGGTGTGTGTTAGCTGATGTATCTGAGCTGGGGATCCTGCCTTGGCTGCCCAGTGATGATGTATCAGCAGGAGTTAAAAAAGAGGCGGAGCCTGACATCACATCCATCAGAGGAGACCTGTGCTAGTCTTCCCCCTCCTAGAAGCAGAGACATTAGAAGTGAGGAGAGTCCTTGTGAACAGATGGGCTGCTCAAGATTAGGGGAAGTAGGGTTAGTTATTTTGTAAGTATTGAAAGTTCATGTTAAAGCTGTCGTTACAAACACAGAAGTTAAAGTTTTCAGTTTGAAGGTGCACAGATGTGCTTGTTACGGGGTCAGGCTCAGCTGCCACTCCCCCTCTGCTCTGGTGTGTGTGTGTGTGTGTGTGTGTGTGTGTGTGGTGATTGTAACTATGTACATGCTAAAAGGTATTTTGAGTAAATTTAAGGCGTATAAACCATTTTACCCCAAATTTGACCCCCCCCCAATAATCTGATCCAATCACTATAACCCCCCCCCCTAATAAAGTCACATAATTTCAGTTTACAAAAACATCTTTCATGAATAACTTGTTAATTTTCTTTATTCATGATCAATTTTGGGTAAAATACCAGCATGTTTAATCATTTGGTAATGTAACCCCCCCCCCCTTTCCCCACAAAAACGTGGTATCACTCAACCGGCTTGGCTCCACCAAGCAGCAGCGCTCGCCGTTTGCACGGTTGCCAGGTTCGTTGTTTTCACACTTAAGTGGGCTTGTTTGAAAATCCAGAATCGGGTGAAAATTCAAGCGTCTCAGGCTGGGTATTTTGGGGCTACTTTTAAAAATTACCGCGGCCGCCAAAAAAACAAGAAAAGTGGGTGTTGGAAGATTAAATGCAACAATACGAACGAGGAGAACATAACGACATAAGGAAGTACAACCTGAAAAGGAGAGAGAGAGAGAGAGAGAGAGAGAGAGAGACAGAGAGAGAGAGAGAGACAGAGACAGACAGAGACAGACAGAGAGAGAGAGATCCTTTTTTTTTTTGCTAATTATGTTACTATTAAATGTTCTTGACTGGGATATAAAACTTATTAATAAACACTAATGTTGCCATATTATTAATGGCTGATAAAAAAAAATCCTTTATAAAACAAAATACTAAGTCGTACTCATAGTTGTTTTGCCATTTGCTTCAAACGTGTGACAGACATATTTTGGGCTAGTTTAAGCTTCTGAAGGGCGGGTTTTAGACTGACTTTGGACTGGATATTTTTTTTGGACCTGGCAACCCTTACCGTTTGCTTGCTTGTGCAAGCAGCTGCTGGGGGAGTGGGTGTAGTAAGAAAAAACGAAAAGAGCACCAAAAAGTGGCCAAAAACATTTTTTCATTGTTGGTCGACAACACCGCCTTGTAAAAAGCGGAAAAATCAAAATGAAGTAAATGTATATGTATTGTTAGCTGATGACTGAATAACTATGCTGCTGTGTATCAGACACACTATGAATACCCGTTCAGGTACTTTAGCTAGCTCCATTAGCTAGCTCCGTTAGCTAGCTCCGCATTTCTTAATTGTTTAAGGTGCAGAGTAAATACAAAGAAAGTTAAATAAATACACAGTAAAAGCATTACAATGTATTTCTAATACGGTTAACCCAAAATCTCCTGAATCCTTTTAGAAAAGTAAATGATTTAATAAATAAATAAATAAATAGGCAGACAGCTCAACCCCCCCAATGTTGGACCCAAAGTTACGCCCTTGCTAGGATATGTTGACTTTGTAGGCTTACAGTTACAGACCAGCTCATCAGCTCCTCTGGCATGAGAGTGAAAATTAAGCCTAACTATGTCCCTGACATTTGTCCCCAAATTCCAAATCAAAATATTGTCATATAGAGCTTTTATTGACAGAGAAGAGAGCTGGTGAACAGAGGCAGTCCTCAGACTTTAATGCCAGTAAAAGACTTTGATGTTGACTTTTCAGCACATACTGAAGGTTTAACTGCAGGTGGATTAAGCTGATCTTTTCATGATTCCCTGTTTAACATCACTGTTGACTTTATGTCACTACTGGAGCACAGATTCAGCTTGTATGTCCCTGTTGAGCACATTTCTGAGATGTGAGTGTAATGTGGACATTTGTAGTGGTCCCTTGTTGTCTTACAGAGCTGTGCATATGTAATAAGTGTTATATGTGTAAAAACATCACATCTCACTTGATTACATGTCAATAAGCAGGTTCCTGTTTTGTAAATTGTACATGTCTCCATTTTGATCACAGTCCAGAGGGCTTCAGGTCCGGAGATTTTGGGAGCACTCTTCATTTCTCTGAGGTGTGTGTGTGTGTGTGTTATCACACCTGTAGCTCACACAGTTTCCTGTCTGTGCAGAGCCTGCTGATGTGAGACTGGTGGCCGGGGGCGGCCGCTGTGCTGGCACACTGGAGATGCTTTATAGTGGCGAGTGGACAGCAGTGAGTGCAGATCGCTGGTCTATGAGGGAGACTGCTGTGCTGTGCAGACAGCTGGACTGTGGCTCTGCTGTCGCAGCTACAGTGAGCATCTCTGATGGAAACGAGAGTAGGTGGGGTTTTCACATCACCTGTGTGGGATCTGAGTCTGCGGTGAGAGAATGTACACACCTGTATAGCAGGAACGTCACCTTCCCCGTCGGAGTCGTCTGTTCAGGTATTTCACTGGAAGAAACGAGACCACAATCACAGCATCTTATAGCACAGCAGTTTACATTACAATACATCACAACAACTTATCCTAACCTGCTCAAACTGCAATAAATGCCTAAATCAATAAATAATGTAATAAAGATGCATTTTCTGTAATCTGTGCACATATCTGACACAACCAGAGCACATGTTGAGAGCTTATCACTGTTTTTACAGCTTGTCTAAAGCACGAAGCTCTATCTTTATAACGTTCTAATAATAAGCCATGTTTATGTAAGAGTCCTGCTGACAGGAGGAGAGGGGAGGCAGCGGGGCTCCAAAACAAAGAGCCTTTAGTAACAAACGGACAAAACAAGCAGGATGGCTTAGACCTGAGACAGAACACTGACTGACTGACACAGACATCACACGAGGATACATTAAAGACAGGACAAACTCAAAACAGGTGATTAAAATGAACGTAAGAAGACAAGACAGACACGTGACGAGACATGATAGGACATGTGGGGCGTGGCTCAAGATCCCGCAGCAGGGGGAACGTTACAGTTTATTTATTGTCAGCTGTGAGTAAGAGCTGCATCATTATACACTTTCACACTACAAATATCAGCTTTATGGTAAATTAATAATAATAATAATAATAATAGTGATAATAATAATAGTGATAATAATAATAATAATAGTGATAATAATAATAGTGATAATAATAATAATAATAGTGATAATAATAATAATAATAATAATAATAATAATAATAATAATAATAATAATAATAGTGATAATAATAATAATAATAGTGATGATAATAATAATAATAATAATAATAATAATAGTGATAATAATAATAATAATAGTGATGATAATAATAATAATAATAATAATAGTGATAATAATAATAATAATAATAATAATAATAATAATAATAGTGATAATAATAATAATAATAGTGATGATAATAATAATAATAGTGATAATAATAATGATAATAATAATAATAATAATAGTGATGATAATAATAATAATAGTGATAATAATAATGATAATAATAATAATAGTGATAATAATAATAATAATAATAGTGATAATAATAATAATAATAATAATAGTGATAATAATAATAATAATAGTGATGATAATAATGATAATAATAATAGTGATAATAATAATAATGATGATGATGATGATAATAATAGTGATCATGATAATATAATAATAATAATAGTGATCATGATAATAATAATCATAATAATGATGATGATGACGATAATGATGATAATAATAGTGATCATAATAATAATAATAATAATAATAAGTTACCCTTATGTAGCACTTTCACAAACCCAAAGTAGCTTTGTGGGTAAATAATGAATGAAAAGTACTCTGAGGACTTTAAAGCTGGTGTCAGATATTAGTTACTGGTGTCCTTGTTTACTAATAATTGCTGTTGGTTTTAACCCTAATCTGTGTGTATGTTTTCAGACTCTGTGAGGCTTGTGGATGGAGCTGGCCGCTGCTCTGGGAGGGTGGAGGTGAAGCTCCATCAGTCCTGGACCACAGTGTGTGAGGCTGACTTTGACTGGCAGGATGCTCAGGTAGTCTGTAGGGAGCTGGGCTGTGGTCCTCCTCTAACTCTACAGGGGGCGCTGTTTGGAGGAGAGAAACATCCATTTGGAGACACTGTGTTCCAGTGTGAAGGCACAGAGAACCATCTTCTGACCTGTAGAACCTCAACCAGAGAGCAGAAGAGCTCACCTGTGAAAGCTCTGGGCCTCACCTGTTCAGGTAAGAACTGATCACATGATAGACAGGACACTGATGATGATTATAGACTCTGGGCCTCACCTGTCCAGGTAGTGGTTATACAGTCTTAAACATGGTGTGTGTTTGATGGGCGCAGTGAGGACATTATATACACTCATCTTTTCCAGAACCGGCTACAATGAGACTGGTGAGCAGGAGCAGCCGCTGTGCTGGGACACTGGAGATGTTCCAGAATGGACAGTGGAGGACAGTGGGAGCGGACACGTGGTCTATGAGAGAGGCTGATATGGTGTGTCTGCAGCTGCACTGCGGTTCTGCTGTTGCGGCTCTAAAGACAAAACGTGCTGCAGAGACACCTGAAGTGGGCGTCCTGATTTCCTGCAGGTCACAATGCTTTCCTATGAGAATCTGGCCCATCCAGTATCTTGCTGGAGTGATTTGTTCAGGTAATTCATGAGACTTCACAGCAGACTGATGCTCAGTCGTGTTTACACAGGTTGTAAATGTGCACATATGGTGGAGATCAGATGAAGCTACAACATGAGATTCAGCTGTGAGGCTCTGTTTTTGTCCACTTGGGGGCAGTGTTGGCTTTATTGCGTGGCTTCCCCTGCCTCACTACTTTTACAGACAGATTTAAATGATCATGTCTCAGTTTTTACTTACTCTACCAACGTCAACATGACTTAGTCTTATGTGAGGTCTATGACATGTCAGTGTAAAGCCTCCTGAGGCCTCAACACCACTGAAATATGACTTTGAAAGTCGCTGCCTCTATTTTGGTCAGCCTGAATGAACTTCAGTGAAATGTATTGTGTTTGTGAGCTTGTTGACTAACATAACATATATCCTTCATCCTTTGTCGCTCGTCTTCCTCATATTTACAGAGTTCCTGGTGAAGCCCACCATCCTCCAGGGTTCAGAACGTTTCAGAGGCCGCAGCTTCACCATCACCTGTTCAACTCAGCCGCAGTATCCAGGAGGCTTGTTCCACCTCAACCTCCCATTTAACATCAGCAGCAAAATCCAGGCAGCTGTCAATCACTCCGCATCCTTCTACTACCCTGCCGCAGACGACTCCCACCAGGGCAACTACAGCTGTGTTTATGAAAACACAGTCATCTTTCAGAATGTCCAGTTTCAAGATAAAAGCCGAGTGTCCTGGTGTGCTGGGCCTTTCATCTATAATTTCTCCTCGGAGAGTGAGCCTCTCTTCCTCACTGTTACAGGTAGACTCTTATTCATGCTGTAGCTTTATGTCCAGCCTGCATGTTTTGTGGATTTGCAGATTTACATACTAAGCCTGGATGATATGTTTTATTCAGTATTCATGTCTTAATAATAAGTGAGGCAACTCGTTTTAAACTGTAAGACTGCAAACACATCCCTGGTTTACTCCTCACGTGCACATATCAGCTGATGATGTCCAGGGAGGCCACAATGTGTTTTCACTATTTTACAACTGAGCCGGAATCTAAACAGCTTGTCAATATCCCATCATAACAGACTGTTTAAAACAGTAATAATGAATAAACATACCATATATATATATATATACAATCAAAAGTTTGGGATCACCCAGGATTTTCCATGACAATCTATACTTTTATTATTACTATTATTTTATTATTAATTTTTTTTATTATTATTTATTATTATTATTCATTATTATTATTTTATTTATTTATTTATTTATTATTATTATTATTATTTTTATTTTTATTTTTATTATTGTTATTATATATTTTTTTTATTATTATTATTTATTATTATTTATTATTATTATTATTAGTAGTAGTATTAGTAGTATTGTTGTTGTTATTTTTTATTTATTTTAATTTTATTTATTTTATTATTATTACTAGTAGTAGTAGTATGTAGTATTGTTGTTGTTATTATTTATTTATTTATTTAATTTATTTTTCTAGGCTATAATAAAGTCCACAGATGCTGCTGCTCCAGATACTCAGTCTTCTATGGTAGAAAGGTGAGGTAGGACAGTGTCACTGTGTTCACAAGTTTAGAAGCTTTACTACAGCTGTTTAATCTCCAGCAGAAGTTTAACACACTGTGTGTGAGACATCACTGGACATGACTCTGTCCTGCCTCACTCTTCTAACATAAACGTTTGAGTATCTGATGAAGCAGAATATGTGGATTTTATCATCAAATCAAAACAAAAACACAGAAATAAAAGTCCAGATTGTGACAGATGTTCAGTTTAATGTGTGATCCCAAACTTTTGAGTGGTAGTGTATATACAGTATATATATATAGTATATGTAATGTATAGTGAGTGATTGATATGCAATCCTCAGTTTTGTGTTACTGTATCAGTTCTACAAAGCACAACGTGGATTTAATGAACAGTTGACATGTCAAAGGTAGGTGATGTTGAGTAGATGCTGAGTATGTAACCGGATCTGTCACATGACTATTACCTTGCTTTACGTTCTCCCATCTGACAGAATGGCAGAACATCACCAGAGTAGATGTCTTGTAGCCCTAACATCTTTGTGTGTGTGTAATTCAGATTTTCCATGGCATCCCATCATCAGAATGCTGCTTGTGCCGTCTCTGATGCTGATCGTCTGCTCGTTGATCTTCCTCATCTCCAAAAAGTGTGGACATGTCTTTATGAGGAACACACCAGGTGAGTGGTTACACTGCCAGGACTGAACTGTCGTTAACTGAGTGAAGAATCCAGGTTAGCTGCTCTGTTCAGAGCTGCCTTCACCTCACCACCACATCCATCCTCACCAACAGTTTATGTGTCATTCCTCTCTTCAGAAAACTGAGACGGTGAGCTTAACTGGCTTCTGTCTTTGTCACCAACTTTTACTTTCACTTTCACTTTCTTCACTGGTTGTTGTGAATGTTAGGATCTTCAAACACGTAACATGTTTCTATTTCAATACTGAGTTGTCTTTTTCTGATCTCCGTCACAACCTCTATATTACTCTAAAAAAGTACTAATACACTAATACATAAATAAATGTGAATAAAATCTAATAATAAATCAAGTATCAGGGCCCCGAGTAGCTCAGCAGGCTAAGACACTGACACTATGATCAGAGGATCGCGAGTTTGAATCCCGGTCATGCTGTTTACCATCAACAGTCGAGGCCCAAGAGAGCAAAAATATGCAGTGCTCTCTCTGGGCAGGTAGATGGCGCTCTCTCTCTCTCTATCACTCTCACATTGTAATGTCCGCTGGCTCAGGCATCTACTGATTGGTCCAATCGGAGCTGGGGACCCTGTGTGCTTTCCTCCGAGCACGTTAGGCTCTCCAGTGATGGTGTATCAGTGGTGGTTTAAAAAGAGGCGGTGACTGCATCACACGCAGCGGAGGAGGCTTGTGCTTGCCTGCACCCTCCTAGAGTCAGGGACAGTGCAAAGTTATATAAAGTTATTATAAAAAATAATAAATAAATAAATCAAGTTTCAGAAATGGGGCAAAACCTAATTTTTTACATTTTTGGCACCTGTGTCAGTAACCCCTCCCAACCCCATCCATCAACATCCATCACAGTGTTGTCCTGTTGATATTGTCACACAGCAGTTAGGTAGACATTATTTACCCCTGTCTGCTTAAGCTGTGCACAGACCATCTCAAATGAACTTGCTTTTGTCATTTTTAATCCTAAATTTAAAGACATAAATGTAATCAGGCTTATCAATCAATCAATCCATCAGTCAATCAATCATCAGTCAGGCTTCTGATGAGTAGAATATAGTAAAAATGTTCAGTAGTGTTTATGATTGAGTGTAAAAAGCCTTTTCCTGTTTTAATATTGATCAGCGTGGCTTTAAAAATAAACATGTTTACCTTTCTGAGTGAGCTTTGTCACCTCAGATTTTTGACGTGTGTCTAATTTGAGTATCTCCTGACTTGTCTTGGTTTATTCACTGGACTGGTGCTGTTGATTTTAAGGGTGTTGTGCTCATTATTGTGACGTATACAGGCCAGACGAGGGCAGCAGCTGAGAACATAGAGCTGGTCTGTCTGAAGCCCGGCGCTGAAGAGCAGCAGACTGTGGAGGAAAGGTCTGGAGAGGAGCGGTACACAGACCTGGAGGAGGAGGAGGAGGACCATACCAGTAATTAGCTTCATATACAGAGAGAGCGTGTTTTATAAAAGCTTCTCTTTCATCTTTAACCATTTCAGTCTGAAGAGTTTTTACTCAGGCTGATATAAGTTTGTGCATTTATTCACTTATTCAGATACATGTAATATTCATGGCCATAATATTAGGTACACATACCTTATATATGACTTACTGTCCAGTTTAGCTGCACTGACAATCCATTCATACACACATCAGTGTCACTGACAGTGATGCACCTGCTCTGTGGGGGTCCTGACCATTGATGAACAGGACAAAGCAGAAGGACTGCAGTCTGTAACTGTAGAACAGGAAAGTGCTCCTGTACGCTGTGTATATGTACCTAATAAAGTGGCCAGTGAGTGTATATGATTTTAATGCTATGGCAGAATAAATGTGTGGTATTTTAACATGTTCATACAGTAGACCACAGTGAATACGCGCCTTAGATATTATTTTATGTGTATTTCTTACAGAACTGTATAGAAATCCTTTATGTACAGTTTCTGACCATTCATGAGCCGTTTTTGATTACTGTGTGTTTTGTTGCACTCAGTAGGCTGATATACAGCCATAACATTAAAACCAAGGCTTTTACCACATAATGAAAATACATAGCTGCCCACTGTAGTGACGATCATGCATGAAAAGACTGTCAGATGACAACATGAAATGACATGAAGTGCTGCTAATTAAGATTCATAATAATCTCCATCACTTATAGTCATACATCAAAAAAATCATAAGTTTCATATGTCAAGTCTGTTTAATTGTTGGCCAGTCTGACTTATAGCTCACTGGCTGGCACAGTACTATGATGGGCAGTAGTAGTGTTGGCATTGTGGGCAGCTGCTGGGCATCTCTGAGCAGATGGAAGCATGAAGTGCTGTAAAATCTGCTGGTAGGTGTTGACTTTGGACCATCAGCAGCAGCTCAAACCATCACAGACTGCAGAACCTGCACACTGGACTTCAGACAGCTTGGACTGTGTGTCTCTCAGACTCTAGGAGCTGATTTACTAATGAAATGATGACTCAGGTCCAGTTCTGGTTCTGCTGAGTCCAGGTAAGACACTTGTGATGCTGTCTCTGGTTCAGGAGTGTTGATATTAGGAATGTGGCAGCTGTAGCTCTGAGAGACACACAGTGTTTATACTGTTTATAGTCAGTTACTCACCATCACCATCACATATTGTCAGGTTCTGGGTTTCTGATGTTCATGAGCTATGAGCCACACTGTCATGTGTAATGTTTTTGAGTTAAATTATGAACAAGAAGAATGGTTTTTGATGTATGTTGGCTATGTTAAGTATGAAGACTGGGGTTTTACTGCAGCCTTGGGTCAGGACCTCAGCAGAAGCCTAAAATTCCTTGAGAAACTCTCAAAGACCAAGCCGATGGACGGTTTTTGAACTTTGAGGACCACCACAGAGCTTATGGTAGAATTTGGGACTGGGTTTATGTTGGAAGTGCTGGACTAAGGCTGGCATCAACAGCACGTTTACCAGCCGTCTCAGGAAACCAGTGGAGTTCACTGCGGATGATGCCAGTCTTAGTCCAGCACTTCCAGTGATGAGAGCAGTTCTTGATCACTGCAGCACATGACTGCACAGCCTCCGCACATGCAATAACTCACATGAATGAGCCCAGCTCAGCTGTACAGAAGTGCTGACGCTGTTAAATCTCATGTTAAAAATGTCCTGTGCCTTAAACTCCATCAGCAGAACACTTGTGTGTGACCTACTGGACCGCCATGTCGTTTGGAAACATCACACTGACATACAGATCATCACCTCCAACTGTATTAGACATGTGTCTTTATTCACACACCTGGCAACCACCCAGCAACGGCATAGCCACCACCAGAGATACCATAGCAACAAGCTAGCAACACCACATATACCATAGTAACCACCTGGCAAAACAATGGCACCTTACTGGCCACATAGCAACAGCCTAACATCTGCCTGGTAGTGGGGTCCACATTAGCTGTGCAACCATTCTGTTTTTCTAATATTAGTGTTTTGTAAATAAATAATTACTGTAATCAGCGGTCCTGTATCCATATCTTATATGACAAAACATTATTTGAAACTCTTGATTTTTTAAGGAAGTATTTTGTCAGTGATTCACATTATTTACTTTACCATTGTTTGAAATAAAATGTGCTGTGTGTGTGCATATATACTAGTGCATCAAAAAATAAAGTATTGTGAAAAAGTTTGTGTTTACAATGTATATCATATAAGACTTTATAATGTTGATCAGCGTTGTGGCTCTGTAGTTCATCGGTTTCTCTGTATACTCTGGTCTTAAATGGTGAGGACCCCCCACAGAGCAGGTGTATCACTCTCAGTGACACTGATGTGGTGGTGGTGTGTTAGTGTGTCACCACAAAATAGTGCATCAACCAGCCAACAGTGTCAGAACTAGAGGACAACACAAACTGCTGAGCTGCTGTCTCTTGACTTCTACAAGGTAGACCAACAAGGTAGGTGTGTCTAATAGAAGACAGTGAGTGACACGGTGTTTTTAACATCTCCAGCAGCTCTAACACACCACCACCACATCAGTGTCACTGAGAATGTTCCACCTGCTCTGTGGGGGGGTCCTGACCATTGAAGAGCATTGATGTACACAGAGAAACAGATGAACTACAGTCTGTACACAGTGCACCTGTACACTCAGTGCAGCTAAAATAAGACCGTAAGTGTAGAGATATGAGCTGTGTGACTCAGGATAAAGTGAACCACATCATAATTATCAGGTTATTCAAAAACAGGAAAAAATCTCAATAAATGATATATTTAAAAATAAACCATAAATAGATGTTTAATCTTGATGGTCTTGCCACAGTTAAAACGATTAACAAATGACTTATTTATAGCAGTATAACAAACTGAGTGGAGACGTGAACTCCAGTCTCGTACGCCTCCGCCTGAGAATCTAGTTCTGCAGAGACCTGCTTGTCGATTGTTAGGTGGAGACATTTACATACACATTTTCCTCAGAAAGTGATTAGATGAGTGTAAAAGATGTGTTTTGGCGGATATAAAGACGAATAATGTACTTTTGTGTACAGAGTGACGGTTGCGGGCCTCAGTGCTCTCAGTATCACTCCGCGCTGTGTGGTTATGTGGGGAAGATGGCGGCCGCACGGCAGATATAAAGCTCGTTATTGACACATTTAGTGGAATATTTTTACTTAAACGTGTTTTTTGTGATGCACAGGAGCTCACATTGTACATTTTGAGGACACAGATAGTATTTAAGGTAAGGCTTGTATGCAGATCACGTCTTTAATCGTGAAAATCGTCTCTGAAGTAGTGAGTTAGCCGGACAGCTAACCGTGCCGAGTGACTAACTTCTGTAAGTTTTATTTTTGGTCATTTCTGGTCAGTGTGAGACACAGATGTGAACTGTATTTATGTGATGGACTCTTTAAAGCCTTTTTGATACTCATGTAAGGCTCAGATACGAATGTTTTACTGAGGTTTAGCTGCAGAGGCAACGTTTGTGGCAGGGTTGCCATGGGCGGTGTTTTTATGCGAATGCGGGATTTGGGGCTACTCTACATTGTACTATAGAAACCGTAGTGTTTGAGGTGTTTTAGGTAAATTTTATAATAGAAGATTTGACACAATGACCAATATGCTTATACACGCAAAGCATTTTGACCTCTGCATTTAGCCATCCATGCAGCGCACACACACACACGCACACAGGCACAGTGAGCACACTTGTCCATAGCGGGGCCCGGGGAGCAGTTGTGGGTTATGTGCCTTTGATCTAGAAGAGGTCTTCAGTCATTGTGATCACAGGTCTGGCTTTAAAACCACAAGCCCACAGCTGTCCTAATATAATGATGACAATAACACAAAGCCTACATATTGACATGAAATACTTTAAGAGTGTAAAATACAAAAGAATAAAGATTTAAGAGTAGCACACAGTTACTGTCCTCACTCTTTAGTGCACAGATTTTGGGCTAATGTATGTATGTAAGGCAGACTTTAGGAGTACGAATATTTCAGGACCATGAATATTTCAGGACCTGGCAACCTTGTGTGAATGTTAGCAGTAGCAGGTGTCCCACTGTTTACTGACCAGCCAGCTAACATTAAGGTGATGAGTGACGGACAGTACAGACTCTGTTTATTATAATGTTTGTTAGTTATTAACTTTACTGTCTGACTGCAGTGAAGTTAAAATTGTTTAAGAATCAATCTTTACATCATTTTTAAACCTTTAGACCTTCACATTAACCTCTGCTGCACTGTTGTGTCTTTTTAACTTTCTCACTCAAAACGACTGCTATAAACCAGATTAATAACAGTTTTACATATCAGTTCTTTAATTTGAACGTTTGTGTACATTCATACATACTAGATGTTCAGATTTTTCTCCACATTCTCTGGTTCTTATTGTAAAAATGCCAAAAATCAAGTTGTAACCATATCTGTGTCAGTGTTGGTAATAGTAATAGTTTGGAAATTACTTGGATATTGAATTGAAACAACATTTGTAGTATCACCCCTCCCTAATAACTAAGTTATGCAGCTGATAGATTAGTGATTACATGTGCAGTTTAGATTATTAGTATGAGATTAACATTTATTTGAGTGAGTTGTGACTGCTTTCAGATGAAGTCTTTTGAAACAACGCTCTTCTGTTTAACGTTTTGACCCTTAAAGATTGAACTTTTTCATTGACGAGATTTATATTCACTGTATATGTAAGGATGTAAAGTCTTACTGTGTTTTAAACCACACTGACTACGCGGTGAGAGCTTAATTAAGACCTGGATGAGGTTTCAGCAGGCTGGAGACCTTTTACTTATGTACTATAATATGTTTAGTGCTGATACCAGTGCTGATTATTATAATCCAGCACATTTGGGACCAGTGTTTAGCTGTTTAGATGTGTTTGTCTTATTTGTTGTCTTATTGCACATCTACAGAATGAAAGATTAAACACTGACTGGTTGACATCCACAATTTCTTTAACTTCAGCATCATCCTTCAGGTTGTCCTCTTTGTTTAGTGAGTCTAACATTTACTAGAAGCCAATAAACTGCTGTGTGTCCACAGAAACCCGAGGAGAGGTGTTTTAGCCGCGAACACTGAGCGGGTCCGGTTCAGAATCTTTTATTCTCTTTATGTAGCACACACTCTGCTTCATTTCAGTCATCTGTCCAGATCTGGCCACTTCTTCTTCTTTCACAAACAATACTTTCTTTTTGGAGCGTGTGTGGTAAGTGTTCTTAAACCTGAGAAGGTACAGGAGCCAGAAACAAAGCCTGAGTAATTTTACTCGCTCAGCCTTTTCTCTTTTTTTAAAGCTCTGTTGTCAGTTTGGTGCTTATGGGTAGACGTGTTGCTTGGCAGCGTTTCAGATTACTCTTAACGGCTCTTTAAACACAATGAGTACATGGTCTTATGGCCTGTTTCTACAACAGTGACAGTGCAGAGGTGTGAGTCTCAGGTTTGAATGTAATGTAGGACATTTTAATATGTCAACAAACTAGAATTTATTTATTTAAACAGCTGGAGGGTCTGCATGATCACATTTTATCTGAATATTTTGTGTTAAATTCAGTGAATAAACATGAAGAGTGATGGTGTTTTCTGTACAGGTACTGAGCGTTTGAGATGGCGACAGGTGGAGCTCCGTTTGATGACTGCACAGACGAGCAGGAGCTGCACAACTGGACCATCACCAACGGCAGTCTGGACGACAGACTCAATAACATGGTATTTGCTATTTGATTTCTTGCAGCTTCTTAGTCTTAACAGTTCGAGGATCAGTTTTAATCGCTGCAGCTCTCAGTACTGACAAACCTGATCCCGGACTTTGTGATGTGGTCCTGCTGGGGTGTGAATTTGCTGCCTGTAGTGAGAGTCTTGTTCACTATGTCGGCTTGTGTAAGATCTGGATGCTGTTTGGGATGTTTTAGGGATGTATTTTATAGAAATGATGTGTATTTAGGTGATTATTAAGTTCAGCTCTTCTTTAGCAGTGTTAGCCTCACACTTCACCTCTGAAGACATACAGAAGAACCATTCTGTAGTCATGAGAACTGTGTCTCGGGCTGAAAAGGCTCTAAGTACTGTAATATAATCATAGTTGTGTGGGATTAGTATATCCTCATCTCTAATGTTTTCGGTGCAGGACTGGGGCGTGCAGCAGAAAAAGCCGAACCGTTCATCCGAGAAGAACAGAAAGAAGCTCTCCGCAATGTCCGAGAGCCGGCTGACCAACGACATCTCGCCGGAGTCGACCCCGGGGGCGGGCCGCAGACGAGCCAGAACACCCCACTCATTCCCTCAAATTAAATACACTACACAGATGTCTGTACCCGACCAAGCTGAGCTCGACCGACTACGCCAGAGAATAAACTTCACCGACCTGGACGAGGTGAGCTGCTGATGCTGTTGAATCTGTTCTTGTGGGATCAAAGAAGAGGATGCTTACCTGGATGAGAGATGATTGTTTATACGTGTGTACAGTGCATTGTTGTATGGCAGAACTCTTCTTGGGTGAGTGCTGAATGCCAGTTTGTTTTTAAACACTGAAATATCGATTTGTTCCTCCAGAGGAGTATCGGCAGTGACTCTCAAGGCCGCGTCACTGCCGCAAACAACCAGAGACAGCTGTCATCTGAGACGAAGAAACCCTTTAATTTCCTGTCACTACATGTCAACACTAACAAGAGCAAAGAGTCACCTGCCCCTACCGCCACCACACCAGGGGGTAAAGAGCCGAAGAAACAAAGCCCGGCGAAAGATCTGTTTGCCCCAGTGCCTGTTGTACCTGTCAGTACTTCAGCGACTGCTGTAGAGAATCGGCGAGAAGATCCAGTCATCGACAGCAGCCAGGTAATGACACCGCAGTCCCTACTGTCTGTTTTAGGTGATTTTCATTAGTGTAGGTGTGTAGTTCACTTGTTTTGTGACCCTGACATGATCTCACCACGGGACGTCACATGACCGGGTTTACTGCAGGTATAAATAAGCGAGCACACCAGTCAGCTGTATCAGAGTGTAAAACCATCGTGAACAAAGGACGTGACATGATAATGTACCTGTGAAACATGGTGGAGGCAGCACCTCAGAAACCTCAAACTTCTGTCTAACGGGTCACTGAGGGCAGAGCAGAACGTCAACTATGACGTAAGTCACAGAGCGATCGACAGTGGACCCGTTATCCTCTATAATGAACAGGAAAGTGTCAGAGATCAGCACTGATGGAACACAGCTGGTTATTCCTATTACGTAGATGGTCATCAAGATTTTAGCACTTATGATCAACTGCTTGGGACTGTGTAGGACTTACAGGCTGCTTAAGAGAGCAGTCGTGTGTGTGTGTGTGTGTGTGTGTGTGTGTGTGTGTGTGTGTGTGTGTGTGTGTGTGTGTGTGTGTGTGTGTGTGTGTGTGTGAGAGAGAGAGAGGTTTGATCTGGACTGAAACTGGAGCACAGATGTGAGAGGGATCTTGGCGATGCGCACAGTGTGAATTTAGGCCAGTTTAAAAATACGCCAGCGTCCATGTGGAGAGTCTCTCTTTCTCTCTCTCTCTCTCTCTTTCTCTCTCTCTCTCTCTCTCTCTCGACTGCTCACTCTGTGTTTCTGCCTGCAGGTGGTTAGTAAGCTGGTGCAGATCCGTGAGTACATCAGTAAGGCCAGCTCAATGAGGGACGACCTTCTGGAGAAGAATGACGTTCCAGCTAATGTTGAACGCCTCTCTCACCTCATCACACACCTGAAGGAACAGGAGAAGTCCTACTTGCGCTTCCTGCAGAAGATGCTGGTTAGTAATCTGCTCTTTGTGTTGTGGTGGTGAGTTAAGTAAAGCTGGACAGAAGCGGTTTAAGGTATTGAGGCCGTGAGTTGTTTTGGTTTATGATGGCGGTTCTTATTTTGTACACAGTGCAGAAGAAATGATGACTAGTCAACAGCTGTGCGGCAGGAACAGTGCTGGAGGGCTTAATTGGTGCTGATCATTTGTATAAAATGTGCATTATTAGTAGGATGTCCTGTGCTGTGTCACAAGTTCACAATGCCCCCAGAAACCATTCACCCATTTTCACACGTCCATCAGCCAAGGCCAGTTTCTGTAAACATACATCAACAGAACTTCTCAACACCTCATCTGCATCTTAATGAAGGTGTCTCAGTGTAGTCAGTGTGAATGTGAACACCGTATAATGTTCAGAGCACGTTTATTTTAGGGATGTCCCGGTCCGATCTCAAAATCGGGATCGGGCCGATCACGGCATTCTGATCGGTATCAGCTTTTCTGATCGGATTTTGACACTAGTGGGCGCTGTTTGGCTTCCAATCTCTGTCCATGTTTCACTATTGAATAGTCTCAGTTTTTGGAGCCGGCCAATGGGAATCAGGTTAAGCGTGACAAGCTGCAAAATCCTCCATTCTGATGTAAATACTGTAAGCTTCGGGGAACGTGGCGGCCAATCAGAGT
>BRDA01003111.1:11093-36839 GCA_036984385.1 Crenuchus spilurus
TCCGTATTAATAATCTAAACTGAAAAACACAGTGGGTTCTTTGGACACAAATGTTATTGATGTATTTATTTTACATAAATTAATCGTCTATTTTCTAACACCACGTCTAAGTGAATTACAAAAAATTAACAAGTGTATACGAAGTGATTACACAACTTGACACACACACACTCACTCTCTCTAAGTCACACTTGACACACACACACACACACACACACACACACACTCTCTCTCTTTCTCTCTCCCTCCAGTCTCGACAATGATGTCTTATATTACAATCAGTGCAGTCAGAAATAAGTGATTCAGTGCTCGAAATACCTCAACACACGTAATTTTGGAGTCGGACTCCTGCAAAAATGTCTATAAGTACAGATGCTTGAATTAATTCATAGTTGCACTTGTAATTTACATTTATGCTCGCAACTACTAGCGATTCGAAAGGTTTGCGACACTTGAATAAAGACTGACGTGACTAACATTATATTCTGTAGTAACAGCTCTGACCTCCCTCTCTCTTTCTCTCTCTCACACACACACACACACACACACACACACACAGTTCACACTGAATCTCTCTCACTCACACACACACAGTTCAACACATTAGTGAAGCATATGTGAACAATTAAAAAACATTAAGTGAATCTGCACCACAATCTTTTATCTGCTAATTAAATACATTTTATTTATGTAGTTATTGTAAACACAGGTTTCTTGGGTGACACAAAAAGTCAAATCTAATAATTATGCCTTTATCCAGAGGTTAGACTTCCTGACAGCTGTCTATCAAAATGTGACCTCACTGTACTTCAGTAAATTCAAGTTAAGTCTTCTAAATCTTTACAGATTACTTACTTTCACTCATAATGTATGTCAATAAAGCGTTTATGACTACTGTGTGTGTGTGTGTGTGTGAGAGAGAGAGAGATGCAGTGTGAACTGTCTGTGTGTGTGTGTGTGTGTGTGTGAGAGAGAGAGAGAGAGAGATCAGAGAGAGAGATCAGAGAGAGGTCAGAGAGAGAGAGAGAGAGAGAGAGAGAGAGAGAGATCAGAGCTGTTACTACAGAATATAATGTTAGTCACGTCAGTCTTTATTCACTAAGTCACGAGCTTTATGGAGTTGTGTGCATTAAAACCTCAGCCTGAGGACGTTTTTACAGATATTCATGTCTACGAACTTAAGTATCAACGTGAACATTAAATGTAAATACGAGCGTTGATGATCGCTAAGCTTTCCAAACGCTGTGACAATAATTAAAACCGCGTCGTGCATGAGAAGAGAAATACCAAAACAGCGCCTCCTAAGGTCACACGTGTCGACGGTCACAGATTTCGGCGTAACACTTTTCAATGAAAAGAAAAACAAAATCGAAAATGAGCGTAATTTGTTTTTCCATTTTTCGTTTTCTGCACAAAATGGGAAATCGGAAAACGGTTCGTTATCCGATTTTTCGTTTTGGTTCAAAAAACGAAAAACAAAAAAAGAGTGGTTTTCTCGTTTTTTCATTTTTTGTTTCAAACGGAAAAACGAACTGCCTGAATGTACACGGACCTTCTTTTCATGATGAAAGGGTTTTTCAGATTGATGAAGAATGCATTGTAGATGGTTCTATATGGAACCTTTTTGTAAAAAGTTAAATATAGCCCCCAAAAGGGTTTTGCTATTGTCAAGCGTGTAAAATAAGAACCATTTTTGGCGCTGTACAGAACCATTTTCAGAAAGGTTTCTATATACAGCACATGAATCATTAATCTGAAGAACCCCTTCATCCTGCAAAAAACCCTTTCAGTGGGTTTTTCCTGGTTCTATATACAACAATTTTCTTTACTAAAGAGCCCTTGAAGAACCATCTTTTTTTTTTTTTTTTAAAGAGTGTACCAGTCATAAAACAAACAAGACTGATCTGGAGCAGCTCCACATTACAAAGTCTTGATTCATGTGGCAAAAGCAGATGAACTGATTGCATATGGTGGCTACAAAAATCACAGCAATTTGGTACGCTGACATTTTATTAAGTACAATTCCTCATGAAAAAGTGTGGCATACAAGGTTCTTGCTGTACATCTGGTTTGTCTGTGTTCAGGTGAAAACCAGGCCCAGAGGAGCAAACTATCCTAGAGAAAAGTAGAGAAAAAAAACCAATCACAACAAAAAGACCTGAAGCTGGCTGGTTACAAAAAGGAAAGCGAAGGGTAAACCAGTTTGCTGCACTAACCAGTAGTGCAGCTTGGAAGCATATTAAAACTTTTGACCACTTGGAGGCCAAAATCCAGTGTAGATAAAAAAAAATAACCACACACAAAACACAAAGAGGAAACAAGGGTTACATAAATAAAATATTTCTATTCACAACCTTTCAGACAATATTTGCTGGTGCAACTTTGACCACGTTCCTTTTTGCACACAGCAAAAGCATCCACACACAATGTCCAGTTAAGACGTCCATATTCCCATCTACATCTTACATTTTTACGCACTATTGTCTTAAAACACATTTCTGTCAGTATGTCTTTTATTCTAAAGTGGAAAGTGTTGAGTATAGGGTGTCTCATTGGTAAGGAAAAACCCAAATGTACTGATTTGGAAGAAGGTGAAGAGTCGACTCCCAAAGAATCAAACTCCAATCCAATCCATTTTAGACACAAGCTGTGAGGCCATGTCACCAATCTTGCCGTCTTGGATTCAGCTTCAGGTTCACAAATGTGAAGGTAGGTGTGAGACCTCAGACTGGGAGAGAATTTCACCAGAAAAACAGTGGTGTGCTTCATGCCAGCATAACTTGACTCATTCTCATGTTAAAACACGGTTTCTTCTGTACAGGTGATGTGAAAGATGGTGTTTTCAGAAAATACCTTGATGTTCTGTTGTCCCATTGGTCACAGGGGTTCAACTGAATGGCCACCACGTTTTCCTGATTTAACGACTTTGGATTAAAGTGGGGTCAAGGCACTTGTCCACTCTGTGAAGAGTGTGCATCTTAAAGACAAAATTGTTGATGCTTGGACTATCATTCTGTGTGATGTTTTGGAGAAAATAACGGCTTTAACATGCTGAACAGCATGTCAAACACACTGTAGCCCTTATGGGTTTTCACATAAAAGTTTTAACATGAAAACAAAAATTACGTTGGCATAAGCACACCACAGTTCTGGTGAAATTCTCTACCAGTTTGAGGCATCACACCTACCTCTCCATTTGTAAAACTGAAGCTGAATCCAAAATGGCAGCATTCAAGATGGTTGCCACGTTGGCGACATGGCCTGTCTGGTATCCCCCTTCCCCCATAGCTTGTGTATAAACCTGGATCACCATCTGCCAAACCGTTTTATAGGGGGTTACTTCAGAGACACCCTAAATATATTCCATCTATCGAGGTGAAAATAAAGAAAAAAATCTATGAGAAATATGTGCATCCACAGACTGGAGTCCAGCCAATGCAAGTTCTAAACAAAACTCTACATAAGTCCATCTGAAACTGTACATTACATTTACAAAAACAAGCGTCCATGTCTGAGCCAAAATATGGAACAAGACGGGTACCGAGAGTCTTCAAATTTGCTGAGCAGGTGTGGGGTGTAACTAGGCCTGTGCTCGTCAGGGAACTCAGGTGGTCCCATGCAGTCGAGAACAAAAGAGAAATAACTGAGAAATAAATGTGAGGAGATACAAAACACAGGAAAGGTGGAATAACAGAAGCATTTGTATGAAGGGGAAAAAAATGCCAGCATAGCTCAGGCTAAAAGCATAATCCACCTATTCTATAGACTCCGCCCACAAATACAGTCTTCTTAGTAACATTGGCAGAAATCCTATTCAACCTAATAAAGACCGATTTTCACATTACTAAGCCGTACCTGTTCTTATGACTGAAACTGAACTGAATATGCCAGTGCTGGCATGTGCTTGTTTATGAAATTGTAAATTTGTGTTCATAATTTAATGATGATAATAATAAACTCATTTTCATATTCTTTACACATAAAGTAACATTTCAAGCCTTATTTGTTTTCATTTTGATACAGTTTGAATAGTAATTTACTCAAACTCCAAAGGAGATTCTGGATTTCTGATTTTCATGACCCATAAGACAAACTGATCAACAGTAAAACAAAAAAATCTTGAAATATGTCCCTTTATGTGTAATGAATACTAAATATATGGCAGTTTAACGTCTGGAATGAAATGATGAATACAAACTTTCACGACTGGTTTGAGTTGATTAAAATTGAACAACAATGCACATTTTCATGAAATTGACATTTTTTGACGTGGCTATAATAAAAAACAATAAAAAGCATAAACCTAATCTAACAAAGCAATGTCACATTATTTGACATGTTTCCATTTCTCATTAGTGTGAATGTGACATTTGCCAACATTCTGCACAGCTTGTCCAACCAAGCAACATCTGCTTTAAATGAATGCATTTGTGGGTGGAGCCAATTTGTGGACAGATCAAATTAGGAAAAGAACTCTAAATAGAGGTATTTACATTTTACACAAAGAAAAGCTTTTCTTATCTGTAGAAAGTACATACCGATTATATTTTGTGACAGATTACAATGTAAAATCATATACAGGTAACTTATTTCCCCCCAGATGTGCACCTGCACCTCTCTTCATCTTCCTTTATGTGAAGAGTTCTAGTTTGTAACACAGCTGTATTTTTTGTTGGTTTTTTTTGTACAAAGTTATATGAAAACAAGGCTTACATAAATACAGAACTTGTAATGCCACATTTCCTGCCACGTTCCCCAGAGGATTTTCACCTTCATGGCATTGTGTTTCAGAAGCAGTATCAACATATTGAAGTACAAAGAGCTACATTGGAGCCTCCACTGTTACTGTTCTGAGCATTTAGAACATGGCACAGTGCTTCACGATGTAGTGCATTAGGATGGTGCTCTGGCCAGCTTCTTCATGTTCCAACCTACTCCATTAACTTCAATAGAGCCTTCTGTCAACACGTAGAGGTTCCAGACAGCTTTGTTCAAATTGTTCCTACATGTCAGTTGAGTACGATCCCTTTATACCGATATCACGTACAGTATTGTCTCAATGTTGTCTCAGCATGACTCTTCTACTCCTGGAGAAGCTTCTTGTACTGAAGCTCAGTAAAGGGAGATTTCCATCGTTCCCCTCGGAGAGAGAGAGAGAGAGGTGGATCTGGTATGATCGTCTGAGGGAAAGAAGAAGAGAGAAAGGGAGATGGAGGGAAAGACGGGTGGGGACACAGATCAGAGGTCTGGGAAGCGACTGGGATCCTCTTTGTAGTCGTTGGGGATGGTGAAAATGGACTCCTCAAATTCATCATAGCGAAACTCCTGAAATGTCACGGTCGCTGTGATTGTGGGAAATACGGGGATGTCTGTAAAAAAGAAAAAGAAAAAGCTATTTTTTCCCTTTTGCCATAGTTTGAATAGCTTTAGGGTTAGACCTGTATACCTGAAGATTAAGCTTATCCTAGACGTCTCAGTGGAGATTCTCCATTCAACATGCTGTGTAGTCCCAATAGATTTAACCCATCTGGGATAAAATCCCTATATGTCCAAATGTTTGTAGAAACCTGGTCATGTAACATTTTTTTCTCCAATTAAGTTCCCTCCAGAGAACGGTTCTCCACCCTCCGGAGTTGATGGAGCATTATACCTTTTTAACCACAATTCACTTGATTTACTTAACAAGTAAAAACACAAATAAAGGCACATAATCATCTGTCTTAATGGATGAAGGATGCACCAGTTGATTTGTCAATATGGAGGCAAAAATCCTGCTCCAACCCTTTACCTGAATTTCTTACCTAATTTCACTGGGAAGCCTGGTGGGAGTTTCATCTGAACAAATTCTCTGAGTTTATTAAAGTGCTTGAAGGGTGCGATCACTTCCAACACATTTAATAACCTGTGAACAGAGAGACCAAGGCATGTAAATCAATTCAAATAACGAAATTCACTCGTAAAGGCAGTCAACTGTTAAACATGACATTCAAACATAGCAGTCAAAGTCATTTAATTACTATGAACTACATTATATTAATTATATTATCAGTGATTAATCACATTAACAATCATTACTATTTATCATTTATAGCAATTTAACATGTTATTAATGTGGACAGTTGTACTTAAAACAATATTCAATAATTGTGTCCTTTGATAAAGTCTGGAAAAAACTTAAGAGTCAGTAAAGCTGGTACTACAAGAGCAAGGCCACTTACGACTCAATGCCCAGAGGAAAGTCTTGGCTCATTGCTACAGTTGCTTTGAAGTTTTTCTTGCTCTCTTTGCACACCAGCTCTCTTCCAAGGTGGGGTGCTCTGGAAGAAGGAAAACAGCAGAATTGTCGGGTCAAAACAGCCAAGAAAAGCTACTGAAAAGCCACTGTTTCAGCACTGTCTCCATCATCAGCAGTGTATAAAATACAGCAGCTCAACAGAACTAAAATCAGGATAGTTTAGGATGTTTCACAGATTATTTAAAGTCAAAATGTGGCATCAGACGTACTTCCCTGTCTCAGCGGTGATGTACTCCTCCCAGGAAATAGTGTTCGGAGAGGGGGCAGTTAGGGACTGACGTCTGACTGGCTAGAGAGGGGGAGACAAAAAGAAGGACAAGAAGAAGAAGAAGAAGAAGAAGGAATGGAAGACATAGCAAGAACATGGAGAAAGAAGGGATGGTGAGAGAGAGGGAGAAGAGAGAGAAAAATAAAAATGGGAAACAAACAGAAAAGAAAGGGAAAGAAAGAGATAGGTTAAAAAAGAAGGAAGAAAAAAAAGAAGCAAAAGAAAACAGAGAGAGAGAGAACGAGAGAGGGAGAATGAGAGAGAGAGAGAGAGGGAGAGGGAGAGAGAGAGGGAGAAAAATAAAAATGGGAAAAACAGAAAAGAAAAAGAAAGGGAAAGAAAGATTAAAAAAGAAGGAAGAAAAAAATTAAAAGAAGCAAAAGAAAAAAAAAAGAGCGAGAGAGAGAATTAGTAACAAGAAACTAGGTTGTGATACTTCAGCAGGACTTTCTTTGTCAGATTGATGCTGACGTCCTCAGCTGCTCTCCTTCATCTTCAGTGAAGAACCCTTAAAGCCTCAGATCATGATCAACCACATCTGTAAACCACAGTGGAGGCTTTAGGCTCCAAATCTAAATAAAATGACAGAGAGCTGGAGGGGTGTGCACATGATGAGCATGCAGACTGTGACTAAGCATTCATAGTCATGAAGATTTCACACACAACACACTCCACTCTGTCCACTACTGTGTTCTGCTGTGATGTGAGGCAAGACAGCTACAGGGTCTGCAGTATCACCAGAGAAGAGTCAGGAGCAGTAAACCCGTTCAATTACCTTCACATCAGTGCAGCTGAACTTTCCAAAAATACAGCACAAGCTCAGAAGGTGACAAAGAGTCACTCCAATCCCCATTGCTGCCATTATTAACCCAGATTCCAGTCATGTAGAACATTGAGCTCTATTCTTTTAACCCTTTAAAGCCAACAGAGAAAAGTGGCCATTTCTGCTGTTACTTGTGCGGTGAGTATAATTATCAGCTATAGAAATGACATTTTGATAGATTTTGAAAAAGAAAACAAATAGGAAATCAGTCATCAGTTATGCTTTTTCTACTCTAAGCATATCAATAATAAGCACTAGCGCTGCACTATGCTCAAAATTACTTATTGATCTTGTAAATTGCAACTAAACTGGCCAACAGCCAATCATATTTTGACAATTCCGACTAGGGATCCTTAAAAAGTGTTTACTGACCGGAATTGTGCCATGAGTGAGTGCGTTTACATGCACTTCATAATAAAGGCAGAAAATCAGATTTTGTCAGTAATCTAATCAACGCGTTGACATGCACCTGAGTAATCAGATAATGGGAAACTCATGAGGCAGGCAGAAATCAGAGTTCTGCTTTACAACCAGCCAATGAATTTACAGTAGACGTGACTTAAGGGTCTTGGAAAAACCCAAATTTCATGAAGTGGCTTTAATACAACTGAAAATACTGTGAAACTAACGAGACGTATTGTATATTAAATGATTAAAACTGCCGAGATCTACATATGTAAATGAAGTAACAGGAAATATGACATTTCTATATGACAAACTGCCTGGTGCTTATCTGCTGCCACAGCTATTATTACTGTAAAGGCAGCTTGAGATGCAGAAACTCACTGCAGAAAATTTCAGTAGTGAGTCAACAGCTCAAGTGCTGTGCATGTTAAGAGTGGCAAACTATGAATGTATGAAACCAAGTAACAAAAAGGATTTCTCACGCCACGACAAGCTAAGCCAAATTACAGGACCAAAGAAAATCATCCTACACCACCTCTCCTGGGGGTGATTTTGGGCTTAAAAGGCTAATCACAAAATCTTGCTTCATAAAGTAGCTGCTGAGCTGGCACTTGACTGGCATGATCTCAAATGCTTCAGTTACTCAATACTATAAAACCCAGAAGTGAAGCGAAAACACTGCTCAGTTACAAATGAAGCGCTGAAGAACGAAAACCACTAAAACCTGATGCAGCTCCTACATGAACAAAAGACTCAAGACAATTAAAGCATGAAAAGTGTCAGTGTTGGGTTACACAAGCTAAAATCCCAACCACAGTAATACGAGGGTCTGGAATGATGCACATTCTTGTCTGTAGGATTGATTTTAATCAGTTTTCAAAAAAGACAAATACATTAACAATCTCCCTGCTTTAATACACTGTGTCCATCCATCAACAAGCGCTCATATTCCCTCATTAAAACGTGTTTTTGCCTGAGCTGTGAACCACAAGGCTTGAAGTGTATCACTTTACATTAATATACAATATGTTTACCTCTCAGTTTTCAAATAATAAAGATAAAAATGGACATTTCCAGAATATTCTCATTTGTGGAGATGCAGTAGTAAACAAAATCAATTTGATCACAAATCAGATCTCTTCCCTAAGCAATTTCATTTATTTTAATTTTAGTGTCATACCCACATTTGGGGGTCCCTCCACAACTCTGGCTTTCTCCTGGCTGGTCAAAGGCATCAGGGTTTTTATGTTCTTAAAAATATGGCTTAAAAAGTCAGTTAACCTAAACATTTGGAATGAATGTACTGAATGTTCCTATTAAAAAAGGTTTCCTGCTTCAAAACTAAATGATATGATTACATTTCAGCCATACTGCCCACACACAGTTGTTATCTAACACACCTAATCCAGATCAAGGTCAGTACACACATATATATGAGCATCACAAGAATGTGTTACAGACTGCAGAGCTGATCTTAGAGACCAGTCTGTTCTTTTTTCGCCAAGTATTCTTTGAAGGCAAATGTTCAGTTTCTCTCCTCTTTGACACCAGCACATCATTAGCATGGCATCAGTGCCGTGATTGGCTGGTGTGTGTGTGTCTGTGTGTGTAAGTGTCATTAGATGAGTTGAGGAGGTGGAATCACATAGTTTCCATGGTGCTAGTTTAAGCGAGAAAACCAGAGTAACAGTACAGAGGAAAAGAGGGATTCTGCCTCCATCCCCTTCAACGAACCAACTAAAGAGTAGTTTTAAACAATCTACAGGCCTACAAACATCCGTGATGATATTAAGTAAATGATACTTGTTTTTTTGCTTTCCATCAGGCCCCACTGCAATTTTATTATATTTGTTTTACACCATTGCCTATTTTAAACCTTGACTTTGTACAAGTATTCATATATATTCATGAGAGAGAGAGAGACAAAAATAATACTATTAAATATAGGTCACACGAACATAACATCAATAACTACAAACACAAAGCTTTTAAAATGCTACTTGAATATATTATAATGGACTGGTAAAGAATGGTGGGATTCATGCAAATGAAACAAAGAAAATCTGTAATGTATGACCTAAAAAGTTTATACAGAAGAAGGATGTCAGTGCTCCAGCTTTGCTTTTTTCCAGAATTAGGACTGGCTGTGTTATAATTCTCCTTCTGCACAGCTACAGAGTAATGGATGGAAACAGCTGAATGGCTCTGTCATGTTAATGTGAAATACCTCATAAATGAATTACTGCGATAATTCTGGATGATCGTTTGTCTACATGTACATTATTACCCAAGTCTGCTAAATATCAAACGGTCCAATGCATACATCCCTAACTACAGCTAATCATTATTTTGAATCTATCAAACTATCTAAGTTAACTATTATTCAATCAGTGTACTTTATATACAATTGTGTTTCATGTTGCTCCAGTCTCAGCACTGCCACTATTGAAAGCTGTGGTGCAGCAAATCAAGAGAAGCCAAACTACGCTTCCTGTTGTCTACTGCAATCTGTTGAAAACCATTCTAAGCTTTGTACCAGAGCTTTTCAACCTCATTTCTTCCTACTGACCACAACAGTTGTTCTTCACTGTGAACTAGTGCTTTTTTATGGAAGGACGTTTCAATTTTAAAGCATTTTAAAGCAATGTTTAGTGGAGTGCAGTGCTGGAAGTTTTATGAAATGCATGCCATTTTTTGGACTGCAAATTCAATGCAATTATCTAAAATTATCTGTCTGCTTTTTTTCTACTAAGAAGTCCAGAATACTCACTTTTTTTCTGGAATGAGGCTTGACTGTATGTATGAATGTAGTGTGTCAGACTGCAAACACCTTGTGGTTGTGTGGTCACAAGAAATGCAGATTGTCCTGGACTGGTCCAACTCACCTACAGGAAGTTCACCAGCTCTGTCTTAGGTGAATTTAACTTTATATTTAACACCTAACATTTTTCATAATGAACAATCCATCGGAAAGACTGCAGCTCTTGTGATTTGAAAATTGTCCTCATAAAGTGGGATTTCAATATTAAAATGAGTCATCTCTCAGTCTTACTGCTATCCTATTAAACACAAAATGATGTCCTTTTTCAATAAAAGGACACCGTCTACAAATAATCAATTGTCAACAAAACATTACATCCCTACTCTACTACAGGCCTCACCTCAAAGTTCTGCTCAATTAGGTTTCCTCCTTTGCTGAGGCTCTCCATGATAGCCTTGTTCCTCAGAATGTCTTCCTCACTCAAGTGTTCCCGTCGTTTCCTAGACTCCAGAACAAGACCGTTGACCAAGTAGAAATCAGCCAGGAAATTCCCGACTCGTTCCTGCAGGGGGTCAATTTCCTTTCATAAGTGACCACAAAGCAATATCCAATCATTTCAGCAAGGAGGTTTATATCTTATTGCTCAATACAAAAAAGGGCAAGAGGGAACTCACGGTTTTGTCCTCACGGAAGAGCCAGCCAGTCTGCGCTCGAGAGAAGGTGATGGATTTGGTGGAAAGAGTGGCAGAATAAATGTCACTGCTCATTAAAATGTCCACCTCTTCCTCTGTCTCCATCTCAGACTCCTAAAGCAGTAAAATAACCACCGTGAGAGGACGGTAGCATTCAGAACAGTAAGGATCATTGCTGATGAAGGATCAGGGTCAAAAGCATTCACTGACCTCATGGTGTATTCGCTGGTAGACCTTCTGCTCGTTGTCCAGAACCACAAACGACTCGGAGGGGATTGCATCCCCATTGAAGATGAAGCTCAAGTCTCCTCTCTGGCATTTCATATCTGTGAAGTCGATTAGAGTAGTGTCCAACCTGAGCGAGAAGGGGAGAATTTATTACATATACAGTATAATGATGTGACACAGGGTGGTCATTCATAACTCAAACCCATATAAAGGTTTTCTGCAAAACAACACATGACTATTAAAACGCTTGAGCAAAAGAAGGGAACATCCTGCTTGATGTCTTACAACCAGTTTCAAAAAGTCCATAAAATCATAATTCTTCTTTAGCATAATCTGCTTCTGCATCTCTAGAAAGCAACACAAAAATCTATTCCACCGTGATTTGATCCCTGAGCTCATCAAAAGGCCAAACTGTCCTTGTTTGGTAGTGTAGCGCAGCTTTAAATCTGCATTAGATCTGACAGGCAGGAAGCCTAAAAGCCCGGAATCTCTTACAGGGTCACATTACGTCAAATTAATTTGCAGAAGTTCTGATGGCAACTCACGACACAGGTAGCAGCTCTTTTCTGTAAGCAGACATTTTTCAATTCTGTTTTAATGTGAAGGAACTTGGAATATGTCCATTAACATTACAGATGTGTAAAATGGATATAAAGATTACATTTCCAAACTATCATTAAGCCACATTATTTTGCTCCCCCCACATAAGAGTGATTTCACAAGAGCTACAAATGGCAGATTGAATGCTTAAACACAGTGTAGAGACACAGGATCCAAGGTGTCTGAAGTCCAGTGTGAAGTTTCTGTAGTCTGTGATGGTTTGAGGTGTCATTTCATCTGCTAGTGTTGGTCTACTGTGTTTAATCAAGTCTAAAGTCGTCTACCAGGAGATTTTAGTGCACTTCATGCTTCCATCTGCTGACAATCTTTATGGAGATGTGATTTTTTTTTCCCCCAAATGGACGTAGTACCTGCACATATTGCCAAAACTACTACTTCATTATTTACTGATTGATTGGTCAGCCCACTCTCTGGACCTTTCAACAGTGCCACAAGCTGAGACACTGTATTTGTGGTAAAGGAGAACCAACCAAGTATTCAGTATATAAATGATCATACTTGTCAGAATTTGGACATTTCTGTATTGTGTATCCTTTTCTGTCTGATCTTATGAAATATTAATAATGAGAATGTGAGGTTCTCAATGTCTGATTTTCACGAGATCAACAGTAAATATAAAATTTGTTAAATTTTGTAACTAAATTATGAACAAAAATGAACTTTTTCCACAATATTAAAACTTTTAGTGAATTGCTAATATCACAGCATTCATGTAACAACATTCAGTTATTAGATTTGACTTATAAAAAGTCCTCAGTAGGGTCACATTTAAAAAATACCATCATATCCTATAACTAATGATTTTTGCACAACGTTTCACATAAATCGCCTTAAACAGGATTAATTATGCTCTCTGTCTAATGATAAACGCAGCTGTGCATGTTCTAGAGGAACTGGCAACATCCACTATACACTCAAAAAAGCACACAGTGATGCAATTTATCATGATAATGGCAAAATATGGTCATATTGGTCATCAATTCAGGTATCATGACTGATCACACTTTCATGCTTTCACTTCTTGGATCCTCAAACAGAGGAAGCTCCACTCCGTCCCATTACGGCATCATCATCTAAAGGGGCCTGTCATGGGGGGCGTATCAGCATGCAGATGCTGAGTAATTTTCCACTTCCGCCCACTTCAGCACAAACAGTGATTTCACACTCCAGTTAATATCACCCGTCATTAGTTAGGCTGAAGCAGGCCACAGAATGCTCAAGGCTGTGTGTATGTGTGTGTGTGTTTATCAGGCCAAATACAGGCCTCTACAGTCTCTTCCAGTGATTCCATGACCCATATTTGCAAATGCTGATGAATGCCATCAGCAGGGCGGTTTATGGGATCAGATTGCCCTTATCTGAATGAGTCAGCGGCAATGAATCGCAACACTGTACAGAAATGCATGTAATGGCCGACTGCTACTCAGTCTACACCCAGTAACTGTATTTACTTAATGGAACAATACATCAGGCCAGCAGAAACTCCACCTAACCAAAACAACCACAATACAAAATTAAAGTAAAATATTACTTTAGTTAAGCTTCAATGTTTTAATATTTAATGAGTAACAAATGCTAGTGCATCTCCAAAAATAGAATATTGTGTATAAAGTGTGTTCATAATGTAATTCAAAGAGGTAATCGGTCATATTTCATATTCATTAGACATAAAGTGACATTTTTCAAGATTTTTTTTGTTGCCCTCCGACTCTCCCTATCACTTTTGTACTGTTCCTGACTCTAGGAGAGTGAAGACAAACACAAGCATCCTCTGTTGCATGGGATGCAGCCCCCACCTCTTATGATACGAGTACCTTTCTTAAAAACTCTGATTTGGAAAAAGCTATTTACAGATATTTAAATTTTTACAGTGAGCACAAACAAATTTGTGCTTCAAACAAATAAACAAATAAAAGAGTAGTCCTGGTGATGTACGAAAATGAAACTTGGTACGTTTGAACAGTTTGGGGCCATTAACACTGCCAGAAATGAAGCCATTGCAAAAGCACCTTGTGACAGCCGTGGCAGCCATTTGAGCTGATGCAGAATTTCAAGCAGCCTTTACTTACATGTTTTAATAGTTTATCATGGTATCACTGTAATCCATAGGGGTACATATAAACTTTCTCTGTGTTATTTCTGGCTCAGGAGACATTCAATACATAAATTAGTTATGATGGTAAGTAAAACAGCCACCACGAAGTTTCTAAAAATGTTCAGGGTCCCTCTCTCCATTGTGTAAGTGCAACAAGTGTCAGTCTTTTATGAAAAAGTTCACAAACCTCACCTGAACTATGGATGCAAACAAACTCAAAACTCTTTGAGACTCAAACTCAAGAAACCCAAAAGCATTTGTCCAGCAGATAAAATTTACCTGATATTGATTCCCTGCTTGTAGATCTTGCAAGCGTCAGAGGGCAGAATTCTAGATAGTAAAGGCACTGTTGGAAAAATAAAGAGAGAGAGAGAGAGCAGGTTAACTGCATGCAGTTAATAATACACAGACAGAAAGGCCACAGCTTAAAGGACCATGCTTCAAATACAGGGTCATATAAATAAGCAGTCACACAAATGCCTTAACAGTACCAAAGGCTGAGATTTCAAAACCTCAGAATGAACAACAGGACAGCATGAAAGACAACATCCCACAATCCATTTTGATATATAATAATGCACAGAATGAAGGAACCTTAACACAAATCTACAGTAATGAGAGATGTAGTGACTATAAAATGCTGCAGTAGCACTGGCTGACCAACAGGGGGTGCAAAGTTCTACTCACATTGCACAGGCCACGCCCTCAGCATGGTTAAACAGTCACTCCTCTTTCCCACCCATCCCTCTCTCTGATCTGCCAGTGAGTCCAGCTGGCTGCTGCTGTCCACACTGATGTAATCCTGCTCTGTGACGCTGCATTTTCCTCATCAGCTAAAACAGCTAACTGCTGCCCTGCCAAAGCCTCGGCTAAGCTACTGCCGCTGCTTGTTTTAAAAGTCAGAGCATGTTATTATGTCGTAAAGCTACTATATATACACACACTGCAGTTATTTTGTGGCTCTCTTATTCCAGGACCACCGTCTAAGATCCAGAATTCCAGAAATAATCACGGACTTACCCCAGCTTTGAAAATCCCAGTGAAGTTCCAAATAGAAGTCCCCGAGCTGAAAAGGAAAAATAGTTCACTACAAACTGCTACATAAGATGAATGCATAAAAATCACATCATCTACATCAGTGGTACTCCAACCAGTCCTCAGGGACTCCCTCACGGTCCAGATTTCTGCTTCAATACTGATGGGATGGAGTAAAAATGTGGGCCGTCTGAGGAACCTGCATATAGGGAGTTATGGTAAAGTGAGATGCTTGGCCTGTCTTCACTCAGGTCTGTTGACGGTGGAGCAAAGAGATGCTCACGTTTCAGGAAGCTCCCATGTCTGTGTTACCTTCTGGTTCTCTCCTTTTAGGTTGGCTGTTTTAGATAGTTGTGCCAGAGTCATTAGCCACACTCTGGTAATGTATCTTCGCCACACCAATTCTTTGTAGTCTATAATCCCATACAGCACTAATTACATCTCTCTCAACACTGACGGAAGACGGACTATTGAAACTGCTGACTGCTGAGATCTCTGCACAGTGAGCTTCCTACTTGTCCTAGATCAGCTGCTCACCAAGCAACAACTATTTCCTGCTCCACATTAGAGACCTGCCTTACATTACTGACCACATTGAAATTTATACAAACTCTAAATGTTGTTACCATTCATTTTAGTATTATTACTATTTTTACTAATTATTACTATTTTAATTGTTTCACTAGTGTCACTATAACAGTACACCTGAACACTACAACAGCATCATAGGATTGCCCATCAATAACTTATAAGTAGTTGACCAGTGTCCCAGTGTTTCTTCCTACAGTTCTGAGGGAGTTTTTTGTTGCCACTGTCATCATTTACTTGCTCACAGGGTGTTTTGTGTATTTATGGAACACTACAAAGCTGCTGCATGACAACATCAGTTGTAGTAACACTATATAAACAAATCTGACTTGACCCTGAGGATCTGTTTATGAACCACTGGACCACATCAAAGATTTCTACTGTAACCTACTGTCCATGAAACTGTTCATTTAGACACACCATTCCCAATCCCTCCTGTCATTCAAACAGATAAACATATCTGGAAAATATATTCAGGTCTTATGTTTGCGTAGGACCAAGGACCCAGAGTCTGACCTTCTAGAAATATCTAATCAGTTTGACTGTCTTATAAATAATCCTCAGGGAGAGGGTGGACACATCCTCTCATAAAAACCAAGTCAACGACAATAATATATAGCTGGCCTTCAAATGACCCATTTGACAGACAGCAGATGCTACATGACTAGCCTGCAATTTGCCCTGCCTGTACTTCTTCGACGAGGTCAAACATCAGCACTAACACACACGATTTGGCCAAAAACTAAGTTTAAACAATTTCTCAGGCCAGACATGTTTGGCGTCGAGAGTTTGCTTCTGTTGCTTTGCATCACAGCACTGTGCTATGTGCATGACTAAATCTTCCCACGCTTACCTCAAACAGAGGCACATTATGCAATCTCAGACTGGTTTTTGTAGTTTCCCTCACTGTACGACTTACTGTTATCTATAATAATAGCTAAATTACAACAAATAGATCTGTTATCTTGCATAAAACAATTCAGTTCAAGGCATTTGAAGGTACTTTTATATGCTGATATAATTTTCTATTGCTCAGCTGACCACATTGGAGACACTGAAGTATTATTTTAATGCCCAACAATCTGCTTTTTATAACCAAAAATTAGTTTTAAATGCAAAGAAAACTAAATGTTGGCTGTTTACCAGATCATCTAATATTGATTTTAATATTTTTAAAATCACAACCCTGAAGGGATCTGATGTGGAAAAAGTTAGCGAATATAAATACTCTGGCATATGGCTAGATGAGATATTTACTTTTAAAAATGGTTAAACTCACAAGCAAATTAAGACAAAAGCTGGTTTCTTGTATCGTAACAAATCGAGTTTCCCAAAACACACTAGAAAAAGGATTGAAACAACACTTTTGCCAGTTCTTTGCCAGTTCAGACCATTTTTTCACTGTGAAAATGAGACGAGAACTAAATAAAAACGAATATTAGTATATTAATATTAATATTAATATAAAGTATTAGACTTTTTCGTCGACAAATAAAAACGAAACGAAAATGTCACAGAAGGACAAAAAGAATGTTTTTGTCCAGTAGTCCGCTTTTTAAAATAAACCTGCCGCACGTCTGACTTTCTCAAAGCACGTTAAGCTCCGTCACACTGGTGAAGTTTAACAACACAACGTGCTGACGTCACTGCCGCAGCTTGGACGGAAGAGAAGAAGCGATTTATGGAGTAATTTCACTTTCGCTGCCACACAAAACAAAACGGAGTGCAAAGTTTGTGGATTTAAAATAACTGGGAAAAACACTACAAACCGCAAGAAGTCCTCAGTTCTCACCACCACAAGCTTTACAAAAAGGTAAGCTAACAATGTAGCTAACTAGCTAGATGTTAACTAGTTCGCTAACGGTGATGAATATGTATATCTGATATGTTTCATGTTTCATTTTTGAACTTTTCTGTGTATAAAGGGGAAATGTGTAATCCGTTATCATTATTTTAGGTGTTTAGGTTAAATAGATCACAAACACATCTAACTGGAGCCGTAAGACACACATACAGCCTCCGTTTCATTTTAAATACAGTCATAACAAAACGAAGAGGAAAGGCACGTAAGCCGTGGTAGTCCACATAAAGTACAAGTTAATGTTAGCCAACAGGAACCAGTAAAAGACATGAGAAAATGCCAGCACACCGGAGAAACCCAACTCTTTCCCTCTTAATCTATCTTTTATCATTTATGACAGAAAGCTCAGAGGGCAGACTTCTCTCGTGTGTCTGTTGTTTGTTATACTGGATATTTATGCAGATATAAATAATTTCTGGTTTTTAAGAGGCTGTGAAGGGATTGCTGTTAATGTATGTTTAGTCACGTTGATACCAAATTGTATTTATATACTACATTTTGTCATGTAAAAGTTAATAAAATAAAATAATAAAATAACAGTAAGCAGTCTAAAATAGCTCTAATTTAAAATAGTATAACTAAAAAATACAACTAAAATTAGATTAAATAATTTAAACATTTAATTGACTAAAACGGCGGCACGGTGGCTTAGTGGTTAGCACGCTCGCCTCTCAGCGCTGAGGTCTTGGGTTCGAGTTCACATCTGAGCGGAGTTTCCATGTTCTCCCCGTGTCTGCGTGGGTTTCCTCCGGGGACTCCGGTTTCCTCCCACAGTCCAAAAACATGGAGGTCAGGTGAATTAGCTACTCTAAAATGTCCATGTGTGTGCATGTATGTATGTGTATGTGTGTGTTCACCCAGCGATGGACTGGCGCCCTGTCCTGGGCTTAGTTGACTAATGTAATGCCCTGCGCAGTGAGGGGGTAGGGGACTAACCGCGACCCTGATAAGGATTAAGTGGGTGTGATAATGAATAAATGAAAAATGAATAATTGACTAAAACTAGACTAAAATGTTTTCAGTTTTCGTCAACAAAAACTAGACTAAAACTAACAATAACTACATGACTAAAATTTGACTAAAACTAACATACATTTTAGTCAGAAGACTAAGACTAAAACTAAATCAAAATCACCTGTCAAAATTATCACTGCTATGGTGATGTGATATACAGACACACATCAGCTTCTACGTTTAAACCCTTAAGACTCTGTATCACTCTGCATTAAGATTTATCACTGATGACCCTACAGCACACTGTATGAAAAAGTTGGTTGGTCTCTAGCATCTCTAGCTATGCGTAGGGAAACATACTGGTTTATTTTTATTTCATAAACAAAAATAAATTATTTTATATGCCACCATATATCACAGCAATGCGTAAAGAAAACACCAATTACAAGACTCGTTCCTGTGATTAGATCATCCTTCAGATACTGGGTTTTTAGTGAGCTGGGAAAATCTGCTTTTATCTCCAGTGGACCAGTGAGCTGGAACTCACTGCAGGAAACTCTAAAGCTCTGCTCACTGGTGTCACTTCATCATTTTAAACTTTTAATCTCTAACCACCTCCACTCAGCCTGTTTTACTTGATTTCTTATTTATTTTTAATTGATTTTCTTATATATTTTATTCAGGTCTGTTTTAATTATCCTTTTACTTTTATTTAGCTACTTCTATTTATTCTCATCATTGTTAGTTATTCTTGAATAGGCTATAAAGGTATTTTGTTATACCGCAGTATTTAAATATGGTAACGGTATCTAAAAATTATGACGGTATTAGTCATGTGAGGTAATGCGGCAAATTTCAAAAAGAAGTCTATTAAAACTGGGACTAAACGTACTTCACACGTCAGCAAAACACAGCGCCAGTTTCACAGAAACACACACACACACTTGATAGTTTTATTTCAAAATTAAACAAGTAATTGTTTATTTCGGTCTCTGGAAAAGTCGCTGTGAATCCCGAATGAAAGTGGATGCGTCTCTCTCTCTCTCTCCGTCCATGTGTGTGTGTGTGTGTCTGCTTGCGCTGGCCAAAGCACAATATATTCTCTCTGTCTCTCTCTCTCTCTCTGTCTGTCTCTCTCTCTCTCCCTCTCCCTCTCTGTGTGTGTGTTCGCGTGTCTGCGTGCGCTGGCCAAAGCGCGATTCTGTTTGTCTGTCTGTGTGTATTTGCGTGTGCTAGCCATACGGGGGAGGGGGGATCGACGGCGGTAATACCGCATACCGGTATTTTCTCAAGCTTATACCAAGGTATGAAAAACACCAATACCGCCCAACCCTATTATCTTGTCTATAATTATCTACACTGTAATTATCTACACTGTAAATGAGGGACGCCCTCAATGTACCCCAAGTTTGAATAAAAGTGACTGAAGTTCACAATCTTACTGGCAAAACTAAAGAATCAAACTTCAGACACCAAACATTTCTCAGCTAACTGACCAAATTGACGCCTTTAAAGTTGTGATATGGATTTATCAATGACTGATGGTGATATTTAGACCACAGGACTGTCAATGATCTATATATAATAATGTATTTTAATGTATGTTAAAATACAAATATAAAAAATAAAATGTTTGTTAACTTAAGATGAAAGGATAGGTTTAATCATGTCTTCATCTGCCCATAGAATGGTGACACTGACACTAGGTGGAGCTATAACACAGTTCTACAGTAGCCACACCGATTAGGCTGCCAGCAGATGTGCCTGCAAATGTGGCATTTTTTGGTTTATTGGCTTTGTAAGCGCAGGCCGATTGCGGATCATCTAAAAATGACAATAATTAGGAAGATTAAATCGTCTATCTACTGCAAGACAAAGTACCAGTAACTCCAGGGCTTGTGTAACAGGAGACTGGATTTACTGAGCACATTAAACATGCCTTGCTCTAGTGAAAGTTAAAGTGCAGTGTCGACACTTGTGCTCTCTCATCTTGTGTGAGTCACTTCCTGTCTCCTCCTGCAAGAATGCTCCCAGAGGACATGGCCTCGATCCCTGCATGACGTGTGGTTTGCATTGCGCCAACTTTGGGTTGACCATAATTACTGAGCAGAGAATCATCCTACTGTGTGTGTGTGTGTGTGTGTGTGTGTGTGTGTGTGTGTGTGTGTGTGTGTGTGTGTGTGTAGAGAGAGAGAGAGAGACAAAAGAAAAGGAAGAAAGGGCGATGGAGAGCAGCAGAGAAACAGATACAGACTGTTTGCATCTGTCACATATCAAACCAGATTGCCCACAGGAATCTGGAGCAGTTCCATGGCTGCAGAAGAGTGAGCTGAAGGTTTCAGCCAGGCCCACATGCACTGCACTCAGTCAGCTGTGTTTGAGAAGTTAGCTGTTTCTAGTAGCGCTGCTTAACATATTTTTATCAATAAGATCCACAATAGTAGTATTCATAGAAGATTGTAATTTGCAAAAGACCCCACAAACCTTCAAGACCATTTTTATGTGTGACTTCTGATCAAAGCAACCAATATTTTGGCAGTGTAATGTTGTGCTTGTCTGACCAGTCCAACATGGCAGCCCTTCTGAATGGCGTCAGTGTGAAGTATGCTGGGTTTTACCTCTTTAAGGGCTTTGAGCAGCCGAGGCCTCTTGTCCTCCACGCTCTCTCTGGATTGCTGCTTCAGCTTCCGCAACAATGCTGTGACTGCAAACACAAAGATGAGTGCTCTAGTGAGACATGCACTGCACAGTTCACAGACTCTCAAATACACTGACTAGAGGTTAGGGTTAGACTAAAGCTGCCAGTAAGGAAATCTAAAAGTCTGTCTCAATACCTAGTGAGCTGTCAAACTAGACCGTGTTTATGTAGTCAGCGTTCTAACTGTCATCCGCCCTCATATGACATAAATGAGATGCTCTAATTAGACAGAAATGACATCACTTATTCCTGCCCACTGCATGCAACAGGCATTTACTTACCGCAGCTGTCAGAATTGTGTCACTTATTGTAGTTTCTATAGCAGTTTTAGTAGAATTAAATGTAAGAATAAAAAATATCATAATGCTGTTCTGCTTTCATCCACTGCACCGCATTGCATTGTGGGATTGCCTTAAGGAATGAGGAAGCATTCAATGTTCTCTCATTATTCTGTCTAAGTAAGGTATCTCAGTAGGCAGCATTTTGAGGTAGTAAGAACTGAGACAGGCTTGTTCTCTGGGGCTGTACATACTGTGACATATAATGCTGTCTATGTAGAGAGCTTATTAGTTATCGAGACGGACCCCAACACTATTCCTATTAAAAAGCCCACAATCTAGAGACGACAACATCCCGAATTCCATATTTAAAAAATTGTAAGTTACACATACATGCATACATTATATGCTGAAATGTTTGTTGACACCCTTTTTAAAGAATGCACTCAGCTACTTTAAGTTACACCCATTGCTGACACAGATGTACAAACATGCACACACAGCTTGTCTAGTCCCTGTAGAGAAGTACTGCCAATAGAATATGATTCTCTGTAGCAGATAAACACAATACTATTGGAACACACAAATAAATGTACTTTCAACCAAATGTGCACAGCAAGGGGTTTCCTAATGGTAGGGAAACTGGAGTGTATATCTACTGAGCATGGCTCCTCCTTCACTGTCCTAATGAAATGTGAAACGGCATGTGCCTGAGCCGACAGTGAGAAATAAATCTGTGGGATATCAGCTTGACAGTCCAAAGCCCTTTGGTTAACATCTGCAGATCGATCGATGCCTATGCATTTGTCTGCACGTACAATGAGAACCTTTAATGCATATGCATCCATCACTCAGCTCAAGCCTGTTCAGTTCAGACAGCACTTCAAATGAAGCAGGCTGCAGTGTGAATTCATCAATAATAAAACTGTGTGCAAATCTGAGCCATTTAACACAACCAATGACAATGTCACACATAGCATCATTCAGTGCTTCAGTACATCTTAATTCACATAAGAGCTTTCAGGGGCAAGGCTGCGAAACATGTAATGTCAAAATACTATACCTGCCAACACTCCCAATCTTCTCATTTTTTAAAAGCACTTTCTTCTGCTTGGTATTTTAAATGGGGGAGGCTCAGTCAAATGTTAAAGTGAAAGTAAAGTTTATGTGGCTAGCATTTGCTGAGCAACCTGGAAAATCTCCCTTTTTCTAAACCTCTTGTTGGCACGTAGTAAACACAAAGCAGCAGCAGTCAATGTAATGATTTCTGTAATGCATCACAATAACGAGAGCGTATTTCCTTCGGAGTATTAGAAGACAGCATAAAGCATAGAGAGAAACTATTATCAAACCATGTTTCATGGAACTCTAACACTGTGTCCTGAAAGCAAGCAAGTGGTATCACATCACAATGCCTTTAGGATATCTTCACTGGAAACTTTAAGTCCATCCATCAGCTGAGAACTTGAACAAACCCTACATCTACTCCACAGGCTCTATGACTGGGTTATGCATAAAACCAGAGTAGTGCCTTGCCACAAAAGTTCACCGCTTGTGACTAGTGTAGACAGCTACAATTATTATAGTAGGCCACGTTGCCTACTGTTAAGACATGGTGTAAGCATGCAAGACCAGGGCTGAGCCAAGTATCAAAAAATCTTATTTATTTTGTTCAGAATACAAAGTCTGATTTTGTGTGGTATGTTTTGATGCTGGCATAGCAACAAATGTCCTGCTCAAATCAGATATGCCTTAAATTCATTTACCTGTCTGAACAAGGTCTTCTGAGAAGGCGCTGCAATGAAATAAGTCCTCTTTACCTCTGGAGAATGCAATTTCTGGAGATGCTAATGTGTGGGCTTGCTTTTAAATTAACATAATATATCCACAGACAGCTGTGTTAAGGACTGAGAAATTGTACATAAACCAAACCACGCAGACATCAGCACAAAGTTACATTTACGTCAGAATGAATCAACGAAAAACATAAAAGGCAATGCCAGGGATTTAAAGAATGTAGCTTGTTCACATTAGAGCACAAAAAGTCTCCTTACAGTAGGCTTCACTCTTCAAGCCAAGTCTTCAAGTAAATCCAAAACATTACGTAACATGTTTTGAGCTCTTGATGCTGGCCTTGTGGAACAATCAAAAGAGGAAAAACATGTTTTTCTGCAGTAAATGAAAAGAAAACCACAACAGTTAGTTTAAAAAAAAGAAGAAAAAAAAGAATGTCTCTCATTTTATCAGACAGACAACTCTGCCAACCAACTGAGAGTAATAATGCAAAACACTGGGAGATGCTTGAAAGTAGTGTCCATTTGTTCCATCTCTGGGCCTGCCACTTTCTGACGTTATAAAGATTCCAGGCTCAGAAACCTCAGACACACAAACATGCAGTTTTCCAGTGCCGCATGAAAGGTCGAGAGAAGTCCAAGATGGGATGTGTGCTTTGAGGCCAGGTGTCCATACAGCTCATCCTTCAAACAAGTGTGATCTAAATGCAGGTGATATCGCCAGACATCTCACATTTATTTTGAAGTCTGTGCATATATTATGTGACACTTGGTTTGCTTGTGGATTTAACTGAGCAAACAAAAATGAAAATTCTGGTATTGTTACAAACTCATCTGCCCTTTGCTATTCATATACAAGGTTAATTTTAATCCAAGATATTTACAATCAGGCATTATCGAGCAGCTGTTGCCTCTACCAATTAATGTTAACTATGTGAACCATATTAGACCTTTCACTAAATTTCACAAAACAATCACTGGCAGGTTCAGAGCTTCCAGTTTAGCACAATCACCAGAAATTAGCATCTCAATGAGAGCCCAGACAGTGTGACGAATGATGTATAAAGTCTACCCCACAGCAGAAAACAATACTAACAAATAGAACAAAACTGCCAGACTGAGGTTTGGTAAAGAACATGAAAAGAAGCCGGATGAGTACTGTCAGTAAATGTGACATTAAAATATATTTCAACCAGATGGGAACAGAATGACTGGCAAGAACCCAAACCATCACAGTGAAAGCATAGTAACAACTGTGAAACATGGTGGAGGAAGCCTGATAATACTGGTGTGCTTGAATTCAGCAAGTGTAGGAGTGAGGACTTTTAAACAAGACACAGTGAACACCAAGTGTACACCAAAATACTACACAAAATCATTCAAAAATATGGTTAGCAGGAAAATAATATTTTAATAATATTTCAACAAGATTATTGTAAACATTTTAATTATACTTTTTTTATTTTAATTCTATAAATTTGTCTGCATTTCTTAATCTGTAAAGGACTTTTAAAGGCTATGGTGTATGACCGGTACAATATAAATAAATTTGTCTTGCTTTGCCTAAACACAATGAAACAAGAAAACAAGCATTTTTTAAAATGAAGAAAATAAAGCCCATCACCTGGTCATAAATTTCACCTGACCTGAATCCCTCCAAGCACATTTGGGCAATGTTAAATTAGAAAGCAGAGGTGCATAACTGCTAAAGCAAATTCTAATTGAAAATAGTCATCTGTGATGAATGGCAGAACATTTCTCTACAAATGTGTGCATGACTGGTGTCATCCATACCAGAAAGGCTCTGAAAGACCAGAAAGGCATCCATACAAGAAAATTTCCTGTATTGCACCTGCTTGAACTTGTTAAGTTTATAAAACACACCTGTCCACACTCTCAATCAATCACACTCCAAAGAGCTTTCTAAGGACAACAGGGACAAAATTGTAGACCTGCACAAGGCTGGGATGAGACAACAGACAAACAGCTTGGTGAGAAGGCAACAACTGTTGGTACAATTGTTAGAAAATGGAAATAACATAAGATGACAGTCTGGGGCTCCATGCAAGATCTCAAGGATAATTCTGAGAAAGGTCAGAAGTCAACCCAGAACTATACGGGAGAACCTGCTCAATGACCTGAAGAGAGCTGGGACCACAGTCTCAAAGAGGACCATTAGTAACACACTATACCATCATGGATTAAAATCATGCAGGGTATGCAAGGTCCCCCTGCTCATGCCAGCACATGTCCAGGCCAGAGGAGGCATGGGAGAAGGTCATGTGATCAGATGAGACCAAAATAGAGCTTTTTGGTACTCAAGTCCACTCGCCATGTTTGGAGGAAAAAGA